>KE156810.1:106977-121918 GCA_000411055.1 Leavenworthia alabamica
CCTCTCTAGGCCCATTGGGCCTCCACGTCCTTTCTAGCCCCATTGGGCTTCACCCTTGTCCGACGGTCGGTGCATTATGTTTCTGAGGCTCAAGAACTTGTTTACTGTCCCTACAAATCACCACATGATCTTTCCCTGTGCGTTGGCCTCACTTACACAGTACCGACAATCACTTCCCGGTAGGTCACCCATCCTAGTACTACTCCAGCCCAAGCACGCTTAACTGCAGAGTTCTGAAGGAGTGGTTGACCGAAAAGATAAGTGCACTTTGGTGACATAGGTAGCCAAATCAAATGTCTTAAGCATCTTCTCATGCACCACCATACCAGAACATGGGACGTTACAAGTAACATCATAAACAATAGCCACCTGCTTTTGAATCCATTAATTAAAAAATGATATCTTCTATCAACTTTTGTGTACGTTGTTGTGCTGCGAAAGTTATGTGTCTCACTGGATCCAACTATATTAAATCCAACCAATAAGCAATTAAAGGGAACTGTTGAGGAGGAAAACAAAGGAGGGAGACAAATCGAAAACAACTAATACATCATGTTATATAACTTGTAACAGTGTTGTAAGATTTATATTAAGAAACCAATCATACAGATCCTTGCTTGAATTATAAATTTGCAATGAAGTAGATGTTATAGTGTCAAAGAATATATATATATATATATATATAGGTTAGATAAAACATATATAGTAAATGATGAGTTTGGTATCGATAAGATCAAGAACCTCTACGAAATTTGATGAGTGCAAGATGAAATGGAATTTCTTGGATCATCCGTTGATATATTATAAAGCTATGAGCTATCAAATGTTTCTTGGATCACTCGAATACACTTGAAACTATATATATTCACCTCTTGACATATTGTGTATTTTTCTTAAGATATAAATTATGGTTTGATTTTCTTAAAAAATAAATTTAAAATGGACATAATGGGTTAGTGAGTCAGGGCAATATTCCATTTCTTGTTAAAATGATTACAAAAGTTGAAAGTGTTTTGGTTGTAAAACAAATTTGTGAATTTAACATAAAATAGGTGAAAATAGTGATCTAGTACTAAGCAATATAATAAGAGAGGATTCCACTTGAGGTGTGTTTAGTAGGTAGTGGAGCATATTGAATAAGTAGGTGAAAATTAGTGATCTTGTACTAAACCATTATAATACTTCATATTTCAACCAGAAATTAAAACAATTAAATATTGTATAGTCTTATATTTCATAACCTAAAGTTGATGAAAATAAACATGAATTATATATTTTAAGTAGTTAAATATAAATAATTTGATTTTGCTTGATCAAATAAACTTAATATTTTGAGTAATGTATCTCTGCTTTAATTGTCATTCAAGTCGTCTCTATCAAATTGTTTGAATCGATTATTTGCTATCTGTAGAAAAATGTAGAATATTTTTTTACAAGAATAAAAATAATAATCCCAAATATATATTTTGTAACCAAGATTTAATTACATAAAATGAAACTTTTTATTTATTAGCTAACAAAACTGGCAAGGCCATGGATGCCCAACGACAGTTCTTCTCTCTAAAACTCTGCCAAACTTTTACACTGTAAGCTTCAATCAACATTTCTTCTATCCATCCATGGAAGCTCCTTCAGAAACTCACCAAGAACCCTATAACATTTAATCTGTAAAACTCACTCATGTTCATCTTTTCAGACTGTATATATTCATTCTTCAAATGACTCTCAATGGTTCATCTAACAGCTGAAGGCATTCTTGAGGGTTGGCATAGAAGTAGTCTTCTTCCTTTGGTCTATTGGGTATCACTAACCGTCTCTTCGGGCTTCCCATTCGAGTAGAGTGAAACGCCTTCACCATGGATGAAAACACATCCCAAGTCAACAATCCTTCAGTATATTCATCTATTAGCTTAACTAGGAACTTCCTGTTCAGCTGTATTGTCTTCTTGAACCCCAAGAATCTGAAACAAAAATGGTATAAGCCACTAAGCCTCGGGATGATTAACATGGGAAGAAGAAAGATAGTGATATTTTCACCTGCGGTGACCTTCAACAACTCTTGCCATGTTCCCATCATTGGTTGGAACAAATATATCACTCTCAAGGGCCACTAGGTAATCAAGTGCAGCCATTTGAGATGAATGATTCCGGCAAAAGTCAAGATCAGAGGATTCGAGTAAGGTTTCTTTCCGAACCTGAGTTTAGATAATGGAGTCAATGAAAGAAGATATAAGTTTGCAGAAAATAAATTGATTACTTACCACATTTGGAAAAGCATCTGTTAAAGCCTTCATTCGCCTCTGACCACCATAGATTTCTCCAGCAGCTATGTAAATTTGAACATTACGGTCAATGCCCAATGCGGTCAGCGTGAGAGCAGTTTCCTCAGGAGTTAAAGGGCAAAGGCCTTCTTTCCTCTTCAGCTCAGAGTTTATGACTTTCTCTTTCCACCATGGATAAGCATATCTACCAACAAAGATAAATTTACATCAACAGATCCATCAAATTCGGAAAGAACAAAAAAAGCAAGAAGATTTTCGTATTCTTTTGTACCTCATTCTTGTTAATTCTTCTTCTTCCTCAGGGTTGCAACCATGTGAGCAACCAGAAAATGATAACATATCCATTTCATATCTGAGATGCAGGACAAGAAATGGACCTTTCTCTCTCAGAATCTTGACTACTCGTCTACCCAATTCCTCAATCTGAGGAGTAAACTTAAGCCCGTTGAAATTTACTCGGCACCTCAGCTTCTGAACCTCCACAGGCAATCCATTATTAGCTAGTCGAGTATCTGTTCTGTTCAGGTGTAAGACCTTATGTTTCTTTACCAGTGGAAGAATCTGTTTCCAAATACATTTTTAGTTCGAAAAATTACTAAACTGATGGACTAAACTCAAATAAAAAATACAAAACTTGGAAAATGAACCTGATTTTGGTAGTAAGACATGTTTGACCAACTAATAGGAGGCATTTCATGGTACATTCCAAGCTCAACCCTTTTCTTAAGCCTTGGAGGTAACTCTTTGAGTATCCGAACTTCATCTCTTAACGAACTTATGAAGTGATCCACATCGAATATGTCTTTAAACTCACTGCCCCAAAGAACAGAACATAGTAAAAGATTAACAAATCGATTAATAATATACAAAGTTCATAAAGAAGGATTAGGTGACATTGATGAGACACATACCTTGGATCGTTCCAAAACGAGGTCTTGTCAAGTTCTGGCACAATAAGTGTAACATTCATGTATCTTGCAACAGTTACCATATCACATATCTATATAAAGCAGATCAAAAAGAAAGTTAACAAATCACATCACTAAAAGATGAATCCTTGGAAAGTGTAGTTTAGTTCTCATCTTACAGCTGCTCGCATTTGATTGAGTCCTCCATTGCAGGAAACCATAAGATAACCATTGTTCTGATATAACCCTGACAAGAAAAAACAAAAGATTAGTTTCCAGATTCATCTCTCAAATCTGATCAATCAGTCTTGTCAAAAAAAGACCTTACTTTTAGGGGGAAGAGGGATTTTTGTGGGAAGAGAGTTCATTTCAGCTTCTATGGAGAAATCATGATGATGATTGAAACAAGAAGGCCAACCTTTGAATAATCTAGGTCCCCACATGTCTCCCAAAGCCATAAAATGAACAAAACAACTCCAAAGCAACAATAAGGTAACAGCACGAATCATCCATAAGCTCAAACGAGGTCTTGAAACAAATGAATTGTTAAGTTTCTCAACTTTGCTCTCTCCTAAAAGCTTAACCTTCATCTCCCATAGTTTCCTCTGGTAAAGAAACTTCTCCATTTTACACATTTCTATTTTTATATTTATTTTACCTACCTACCCCTTTTTTCACAAAGATGAATCTCTCAGTCCTTTAAAAACTCTCAGAGGAATTTCATCGAACACTTATAAGAGCATTAATGTGAACATTAGTCACACATTGATCTTTGGCTTAATCGGACGAAAACACCGATCTTGCTCAATTAAATAAAAGAAGAAAAAAAGTTGAAAATAAGAAAAAGTTTAAACTGAAGAAGCGAGAGAACAAACGACAAGTTTCAGAAACCCAGAAAAAGTTTCTTTTTTTCAATTGAAGTCAACACTTCAATTTATAGAAGAAAAAGGAAAGAGAAGGCAATGACCCTTTTAAAACTCTCTTAAGAAAGCCAACAGGAAAATTAAAAATCGTTGTAAGTGTTTTGTATTTATTATTAGGTTGAAGAAAATTTCTGACAAAGTTCACCGGAGAATCAAAATGAAACACGTCGGAGAAGATCGGAGTGGGAAATAAAAAATAAGAGAGCTGTTATTAGGTTTATTCTTTTTTTGTCGGCAAAATCTGTTATTTATACAGTGAGAATTTTTTCTTATAATATTCTTTGAATTTTTTTTAATTGATATAAAAACCAAATGATACCTTTAATTAAATAAACTAAAAATACATGTTATTAATACATATAGACACGCACTTGTATGTTATAAAGTTTTAGTTATATCTAAACCACATTAACATTGGTCTTGCCTCCAAACTAATTGTGTCATTAAGCAAAACTAATCCACAAGTTAACTCCCTAAACCACTTTATCAAAAGAACACTCAAATCACATAAGAGTGTCTCGATTTGATTCCACCCTATCAATTAAAATTTGATTGAGTTAAAACATATATTTTAATATTTTCGTAATTATTTTCACTGATATAACAAAACAAATTCAAATAATATAAAATTTAATTCGTATTGAACCAATTCATATAAATTTGTTTTCATGTTGATTAATGTTATTTGAACCCATCAATCTAAATCTAATTGAAATCTCGATAAAATATTATAAAAAGTGAAATTTTGCTATAAAAATGTTATATTTTCATTCTTCTGAACAAATCAAATTATTTTCTATAAAATGATATATTTTCATTCTTTATTTTACCTTTATATTTCCGTTTCTACTTCATTTTCCTATCGAATTAAATCAAATTAGTATTGCATAATTGATTTTGTGTCGGTTCTTTAAAAGAAAATCAATTAACATAAAATTACGATTGATGAAAATGGCATATTCTAGACTTGTGGATGTCTCGTTTAGTTACAGCTATGACAAAGAGAGATCCAAATAAATATTGAATAAATAGAGTTGGCCTACACTATATATATATATATATATGTAATAATTAAATCTAAAATATATAGATGAGCCAACTATATTCATTGCTCACAGTTGTCATTCGTGAGCCCATAATAAATGTTTATTTATTTTACAAGAATGTAAATATTAAAAAGAAGTTCATAAAATTATAAACAACTTAAACTAGCTTTATTTCGCTTGAAGCATGGTATAAATTTGACCCCGAGCCAAACGAATTATCAACTTTAACATTATAACATTTCGAATTTTCAAAAATGTATATATTTAAAGAAACATAAATCATAATTTTGAGAAAGAAAAATATATTTGAGTTTTTTGGTAAATTTTTTTTTTTTGGTGAAAAAGAGATTCAATGGTATTTATAGGAAACAAGTGGATGAATTCATAAGAAGGAATTAATATGTTTCGTCACGAACCAAGCAACAAACATAAATAGATACATTTTAAAAAATTTCAAACAACATAAATAGATTCTTTCTAGCAAAAATACACAAATAAAATCTATATATAATATAACCTCTATATATTATCAAATCGATATAAATTTGCTTTTAATAAATATAAACATGTACAGTCCAACAAATAATTTTATTTAAAATAGAAATAACAAAATTCAAATAATGATTCTAATACTTTTAGATCCTTGGTAATTAAATTAACTTATAAAAATTTTCATTTATTATTAACAGATACAAACCGAATTAAATATGACATTTTAACAAATTTCAACCTCTTAAATAAGTTTTCTCATGTCATTTTTAAACGAATTTAATAAATTATAACTTGTCGGGTTTGAAAACTTAAAATACATAAAACCTATGAGAGTGACTAACCAGGTTTTCTATATGCAGCTACATTTTAATAAAGCTTTAAGCAATGATCTCTAGGTTTACAAAATAATCAAATACCAAACTTAATTATATTTAAAAAGATAAAAAAAATGCACACGTGTATATGTGAGTACATAATAATATATAAATTATGTTCTGTCACAAAATCTCAATCAGTCTCGTTCATGTTTGCCATTCGAAAATGACTATATGTTACATATTGGAAATTAATTAAAGGACACGTGTCACATAATGATTGGACAGCATCTCTTTTAAGCTTCAAAAAATTTATTTATTTATGTTCACTTGGAGATAGAGAGAGGAACCCGATTCAAAACGAGTTCTTTTAATAAAATTAATGTTATAAATAAAATATGATTGTGACTATATACATTCCACCGACATCGGACATAAAATAGCTATCGAATGTAATAATCTATTTTTCTAAAAATAAATAAATACATTTTTCCAATGAGTAATCCAAGACGTTGATATTTTTCTATAACTATATAGTATGTTGTGATTGTCCTTTCCTATAACAGATTCAGAAGAAATAGAAATAAAAGCATGTAATATTAGTTAGGTTAAATTAAATTCATAACTTCTACTATTTTAGGTTATATATTTAATTGAATTTTTATGTCAGAAGATTTTAATGCTCAAGTATTTTAAGTAATATTTAATAAACATAATTTTCTCCAACGCAAAAGAAAAGAAAAAAAAAATAAAAAAGTAAGAGTTACATAAGAAAACATAAACGTTTCTTTTAATTGTTTTTGCTTGAAATAGAACAAATAAGAATTGTAAAGAAACTAATAACTTTGAAAATAAGATCAATGTAAAAATAATAATTAAAAGAGAATCAACAATTAATATGCCCACAAAACTGTTTTGTGTCGGTTGTTCAATGATCTCAACTCTTTTAAACTCTTGCAAGCCCATACGTGCGCGTTCATTGGATTTGAAATGTTGTTATTCCGACACTATGGTAGATTAATATGTTTTGTCAACAAGTGTAGATTGTATTATTAATTGTTTGGGACCTAAGTTTTATGTCTTTTGTGTGTAGTTGAGTGATAAAATTGTTGTTTTCATTTTGTTACAAGAGTGATAGAATAGTTCCAGTCGTTTGCTAGTGTAAGTATAGCAATATGGGCGATTAATCCAAAAGAACAATATGGGCTTTTATAGGCCCATAGAATAACAAAAGGCTAAAATTAACAGGCTTTTTGTTTTGGTAAGGCCTTACAATCAACAAAGGATAAAGACCGTCAGATTTATTTTACTTCATCTCCTTCGATTAGGGTTTTTGGATTGCTCCTCTACTAATTATACTAATTAGGGTTTATTTTATTTCA
This sequence comes from Leavenworthia alabamica, assembly GCA_000411055.1. NCBI lineage: Eukaryota > Viridiplantae > Streptophyta > Magnoliopsida > Brassicales > Brassicaceae > Leavenworthia > Leavenworthia alabamica. The sequence goes on from KE156810.1 coordinate 114,325, forward strand.
TGCTAAATCCTTAATTCGATTGTTCATTTCTCACATTAAAAGCATATTTGATGAATACATGACTTATATTTTTAAGCTTTCATTTGCTTTAAAGTATTAGAAATTATCAAAAAATTGAAAAATGTTTTTTTTGTAATATTTTATTTTATGAAATGATTTCGAATATATTTTATAGATTTAATGTTATAAGTACAACTACAAATTATTTATTTTAATTATAATACAACTAAACAATTTGTTTTCTATCAAAATTCTATAATGAAAAATATAGCTACAGATTTCGTACAACTAAGATAATTTTATGTTGAGTACATATTAACAAATTTAAATATTAACACAATAAAATATAATCATGTTTAAAACTCAACTTAACAAAAAAACAATATTAAAACCAAAGATAAACACATTTAATCAATAAATATCTTATATTCTTAAGGTTTCATTTGATTTAAACTAATTGAAATTACCAAAAAGAATAAAAATGTTTTTTGGTCATATTTTTTTCTATGAAATGATTTCAAATATATTTCATAGATTTAATATCATAAGTACAATTACGAATTATTTATTTTAATTTTGGTACAACTAAATAATTTATTTTCAATCAAAATATAACTATACATGATGAAAAACACAACTAGATAGAATAAATATGATCTTATGTTAAGTACATATTAACAAATTTAAATACTAACAATAATTAATATAATCATGTTTAAAACCTAACATGAACAAAAAATAATTTTAAAATAAAAAATAAGCACATTTTATCAACAAATATCTTATACTCTTACGGTTTTATTTGATTTAGAGTACTATAAATTATCAAAAAGATAAAAAATAATTTTTGTCATATTTTTTTATATGAAATGATATCTAATATATTTTATAAATTTAGTGTCTTAAATAAAATAACAAAATTATTTATTTTAATTATGCTACAACTAAAATAACTTGTTTTTCATCAAAATACAACTACGTATAAAAAGTACCACTACAAATTTGGTATAACAAAAATAATTTTATTTGTATATATAATCAGATTTCATATTGAGAAAAAAAAGAAAAAAATGGATACATTTAAAAAAATTTAACTAAACTTTTACAAATATAACAAAATTTTTAAAATAATTTAATTATTTGTATATATAATCATATTTAATGTTTTAACTGATGAATTTAGATTCGGATACGTATTTTTGGATTTAGAAGTCAAGCATCCAATAGAATAATTTTCTAAATTCGGATAGTATTTTTCAGATCAGGTCAGGGTCTAGTATTTCGAATATGTTATTTTGTCCAGAGCTAACCTAAACTATAATTATAACCTCGAAAGTATTAATTATTTTAAAATTATAATAACTAAAATACAAAAAGTAACTAAATATTTCTAAATTGTTAGCTATATATTTGAAATTTAACAAAAAATTTGTTAAGTATTTTTGGTATTTTACATCAAATTTAATAAACATGGATATTGTAAACAATATTTTAGATAAAAAAATGTATTAAAATATATTCAGATTTTTATATGTAGTAATTTTTATTTTTAAATTTTTACGCATACTAATTGTTTAGAACTAAGTTCGGTTTGATCAAATACTATTCGAACCGAACCAAATATCTAAATGTTTAAGCCTAATCACTGGAAAAATAAAAAGTTAAAAAGAAAAGATAAAATGACTGTTCTCGGAAAAAAAAAATTGAATTAACGAAAAGAAATGTGTGATTTTTGAGAAAAAGACATAAATTTGATAAAAAAAAGTGGGAGGAAAAATCGATAGCAAAAGAATTAAATGAATGGCCCATTTAAAATGAGTATTAGTTCAATCAAAATTTATGGCCCATTTTAATATTAATAAGGGGTAGGTTATTTCGTAATTATAGTGAATTGTAGAGGTTAATTTAATTCAAAAAATAAAATAAAAAAGATGGAAGGATATATTGGCAGAATATCTCTATTAGGGTTTCTAGATTGCTGCTCCTTTGCTCATTAGGATTTATTTGTTCTTCTTCTGCTTTAAACTTAATTCGATTGTTCATCCTTGATTAATCTCTGTCAGGTAAAATACTTGGATTATTTCCTCAAGGATTTGATGATAATTATTGTATGAATCAACACTAACTTGACATAATTCTCAGAACAGTTGAAGAAGATGAGGAAGCTCAAGTTTCATGAGAAGAAGCTTATAAAGAAAGTAAATTTCTTAGAATGGAAAAGAGAAGGTGGGCATAGGGAAAACGAGATTACATATCGATACCACATGGGCTCTCGTGACGATTACAAAAAGTTCGTTCTTTTACTATTCTCAATACCTTCTGTTCTGCTTCTTCTTCTTATTGTAATTAATTGAGACTGTTTTGTGTGTGTTTTGCTTAGATATTCAGGATTGTGTAGGATGGTGCAGAAACTGACGAATGTAATGAAACAAATGGATCCAGCTGATCCTTTTCGTATTCAGATGACTGATATGCTTTTGGAGAAGCTGTAAGTTTTTTATTTACCATTAAGTACAATTATACAAGCAATGGTGCTCTGTTTCCTCTAGACTATAGATCTTTGAGATGTTATAGTAGATACCTCTGGTGGTTTTTCTTGTTAACTAGCTTTGGGACAGATGAGTTTGGGGTTGTTACTTCATAAGCTTCTGTATAGACTTTAGGACAGTTGGCTTACAAAATCTGTGTATGTATAGATAAGTTACTGTATAAGATCTTCAGAACCATAGATATAGAACTTGTTTTCATTAATGGCTTGTGAATGACTCAGTGATTTATCCATGTCTGTTAAAATGGCAGATACAACATGGGTGTTATACCAACTAGGAAAAGCTTGGCTTTAACTGATCGGTTATCAGTTTCATCCTTCTGTAGGTAAGGGTTTATGCAAGAGCCTATTTATGTGGTTTCTATTTCCCCTTGAGAGCCAATGATCTCATTTTGTTTTTTGTTTTAATCTGCAGGCGTAGGCTGTCTACTGTGCTGGTTCATCTAAAGTATGCAGAGCACTTGAAAGAAGCTGTGACATACATAGAGCAGGGACACATTCGTGTAGGACCAGACACCATTACTGATCCAGCTTTCTTAGTAACTAGAAACATGGAAGATTTCATCACTTGGGTTGATTCTTCTAAGATTAAACGAAAGGTGCTTCAGTACAATGACAAATTGGATGATTATGACTTGATTGCTTAATCTTTTGAGAAAGTTGATAAAAACAACACAGTTATGTTTTCTTGTTTTGTAAAAGCCAAGATATGTTCCATGCTTTTTTGTAAGGTTTGAATTTTAATTTACAATTCCGAGTTATATGAACATGTTATTTTGAGCTATTTATTTTATGTTACGAAACTTTACAAAATTCATGTTTTTTATATCCTTAGACTTCATAATTTTTTTTTGGCACATAAAATCTGTAATTATTGTTTGACATTTTCTTAACATACAAAATTTAGATTTTGAAAGATGTATTTATTTGACATATAATCCAATACAATAAATCAATAATTACAGCACGAATCCATTGGGTCCGACCCGACAAGAAATTACCGAGTCGACCCGTAGTCGTAAAACCTGTAGTTATTTCCTCGCTTTGTCCCTTGCTCGCTGTCTTAGAAGCTTCAAACGCAGCTGAAATGGCGGTTCAATCAAATCAAAATGCATCTCTTGGAATCAGAATAGCTTCATCTTCTCAGATACACGCTTCAAAACGTATAGCTCATATCTCGCTATCAACGAAGCTTAAGCCTCCTTCACTACCGTCGATTTCGTGCTCGACTTGGAATTCAGGTCAAAATCCGGCGAGACCCTTCGGAATCAGTCCCAGGATATTCGTATCTTCGTCTTCGAATCCTAACTTCTCCAATGAACCACCAGAATCTGAATCGCCGTCACTTGGAAAGGTCAGTCATAGTAAAAATCTTTTCTTGGAACAAATTGGGTTTTAGCTAGTTAGTCAAAGTTGCAACATTTTTCGTCACTTGAATAACCAATCATTGTCCCAAGAAAATCTGGGAAAAACGGACATGAAAGCTCTTAGTTATATATATCATCTTAGCTCCTTTTTTCAGTATAGTACCTTGTTTCCATGAGATTCCCCTTACCAGACAGGTGGTAGTTACAATTTGTTTTCATTGAAGCCTTGTCTGAACACATCTCCTTGTCCTAAATTTGTAGATGCATACATATGTAACCTCCCGTATGGTTGCTCCATTGTTTGATTCTGAAGCAGTTTTGAAAGAAATTTAAGGTGTATGGTGTGGGTTATTTAGCTTGAAAATATTGTGGAATAAAGTTGAGATGCATGACTAGATTTTTCTTCTTCTAATATGGTGGTGTCTCAATTGCAGAAGAAGATGGGTGTGGTAGTGAAGCCGCTGGAGAAACCAAGAGTAGTACTAAAGTTTGTATGGATGCAAAAGGACATAGGAGTTGCATTAGATCACATGATACCAGGATTTGGAACAATCCCACTTAGTCCATACTACTTCTGGCCTAGGAAAGATGCTTGGGAAGAGCTCAAAGCTTTGTTAGAGACCAAACCTTGGATCTCTGAGCTTCATCGTGTCTTCTTACTTAACCAAGCTACAGACATCATCAATCTATGGCAATCAAGTGGTGGAGATTTATCTTAAAAGGTCACAACACACTTTTTTAAAGTCTAAACCTTTTGTCTTGTTTAGTGTATCATTTGTGATGCCAAGATTGGTCATATCATCATCCACAGAAATGTCAAACTGTAGCAAACAATGAACTTATGTTCATCATCAAATTCACTTTAAAGAATCGAAAAAGGAACATTAGACTCAACTTATTTGATTTCCATCATTAAAAAGTTGAATTCAGAACATAATCAATCAGAAACAAATATAGATAGGTAAGAACTGGAGTGATAAAGCAAACATGTTCTCAAGCAAAGTACTTAGCCATATGAACACCTTTATAAACCAACCCACATTTCTCATAAAACACTTTGTTCTCAACACTACAATCAAGAATCACCTTGTAGCAACCCATTGATTTGCAATGATCAGTTAAAAACTCCACAATTTTCTTACCCAGCTGTTTCCCTCGATACTTTGAATCCACTACAATGTCTTCTATATGCCCTGCTTTCCCACAATTCCTCAGAAACTTCTTCTCTATCATTACGCTTCCTGTTGCCACGATTTTTCCTGATGTTTCATCTTCCATCACGCAGATTATGTGGTCATCTCCGTACCTACTGATTTCTTCGAATCGCTGATCGAATTCTTCATCGGTCACTGATCCTGAGACGGTTAGTTGACCTAGAAGCTCGATGTATCCCTTTCTTTTATCGGAGATCTCCAGCCTTCGGATCTTCAACGTCTCCGCCATCGCCAGATCAGGTATATTTCGATTTGAGATAAGATTCGCTCACTTCAACTGAAACTAAAAAGTACATAAAGAAAACGTAATATTTTCGAAAAGGTACTCAACCTTTAGGAAAGTTACAACATTTGCCAAATGTCTCTATCGTGTTTAACTAGTCCAATTATCTTTTAATTGACTTTTGATATAACAAGATTAGCTTATACTGTTTCTAAAACGGTATTTGTAACTGAAGATTGAAAGAAAAGCAGCAAATGAAACTGGTAACAATATTTATTGAAATTAAAACAAGCCAAACAAGTGAAATTCAAAAGGAAAATAAATAAAAAACAATACATGAGGATGATACATATATAGAATACATAACTGAAGATGTTTTGTATTTAAGGTTGATGGTGACTAGAAAAGGAAGATGAAGCAGGAGGGACTCCAGGGATGAGCGGAGGTAATGGAGGGAGAGGAATAGGGAAAGAAGGAGGTGGAGGAGGTGAAGGTGGATTTACAACTGGGACTGGTGGAAGAGTTGGAATTGCCGGAAGAGGAGGAAGTAACTGTGAAGGTGGAGGTTGAAACGGAAGTGGTAGAGTTGGAGGAGAAGGAATTAACGGGTTTGGAGGAAGAGTTGGGGTTGGGATAGACGGAATTAACGGGTTTGGAGGTATGATGGATGGCGGGTTTAGCGGGTTTGGAGGAAAGAAGAAATCGGGTTTTAGTACTTCGGTTTTCTTGTTATCCAAGGAATTAGAGTTCTTGTTATGCAAGGGACCTGGTTTCTGAGGTCCTGGAGGAAGTAGAGGAGGAAGTTGAGGTAACTCCGGAAGTGGAGGAAGGATTGGGAGAGGGGAAGGATTAGGAACTGGATCTTGGATTGGTTGAGGAAATGCAGGATCTGGTAACAGAGGCTTGGATGATTCATGGAGATTGATTGGTTTCTGGCTACAAATCTCAGGTTGGTTTTGGGGTTTGAAAGTGAAGAAACCTGCAGAGAAAACACTTGTATTCTCTCTATTGTTGCTTGATTTAAGGCGTTTGAGAGAAGAAGAAGTCGCTGAAGAAGCTATAGAACAGTAAGGATGTGAGCTTCTTAACAACTTCACGGAGCATCTCTTGATCTTCTTTACATGTTTGCTCACAGAGAAAGGTAGCTTCACTTTGAATTCACCGCGCTTGTCTGTTTTCACTTCTTGTCTGAAACTATGTTTCGAGTTATCGTCAATGCATTCCACTGCAACTAAAGCACCTGCAACAAGATTCATGATTTCTTCCTAAGATTTGAGACTCACAAACAAGAAACCTTACGTAAATGAATCACAAAACCGGAACTATATAATTTCTAAACAGAGTCCTCTGTTATTGATTCGAAAGAAATAAAAATAAAAACGAAAGCAAACCTGAGATTAAGTGGTAGGGTGATTTTGAAAAGGCACTGTTAAAACAAGTGTCACAGTAGACAGTTCCGACCACAACTGCAGAAGAACGTGTCTTCTTCATAAGATGTTGATGTCCTTCAGACAAACCTTCATTAATAGAGATTCCTAAGAAAGTCATAAGAATAAACCAAACCCATAAGGTCATTGTTCTCTCCATAGTTATCAACTCTGTCTTTTGAAACAGAAGTTTATTGAGGAAATATGGATTTATATAGGAGTGTGGTAAGAAGATGAGTGATCCACACAAAAAAAAAAGAGATTGTAAAAGAAAAGCTTTATCTCATTTATTTGAGAATCATGGGAAAAATACAAGGCTAACTACAAAGCTACTACTATCTTATCTTGTGACTCAGTTTCTACAGCTCAACAGCTTTAATAATTTTTAAAATAGTAAGAGTTGTGAAAAAGACAAGAAAGATGTAAAGATGAGACTTGGTGAAGAAGCTAATAAATTCAAAATCAGAAGACTCAAGGTCTAACTCAAGGTGGTTTAAATTAAACCAGAGTCAAGACTGCTTTTGGGACCACTTACTAAAAATGGTTACAGCAAGAAGTGAAAATCAGAACTGCAAGTTTGAAGAAAAAATGACTGCATTTGTGTCTACTTGCTTTATCAGAAGCAACACTGATATTAGAGTTGCAGAGACAAATTTGAACGTTGAAGATTTGTCTCTAGGGCACACACACAAGGTTGAAGACACCACTATAAAGAGGATGCTTCAAGGTCAGAGAGAGAGTTGGAGAAAATACAAGCTTTGAGAGTGAAGAGATACATTGTTTAGCTTAAGCTTAAGGTCATTGTAATCTCTTGT
>KE156811.1:6597-21992 GCA_000411055.1 Leavenworthia alabamica
CAACACAACATTTCTAATTTAGTTAGTTATCTTGTAAGATGGATTTTTTTAAGATCTCAAACAATAAGATATATTTCTTAACCTAATTAACAACAAGGATACTTATAATTTATTTTACAGGTTAGGCTTTTTTATTCAGGTTAGAGATTTTGTATACTTGTGCTATTAATTAACTAGTACTATAAAAGACATTAATTCTCCAACAGCTTGTAATAAACTATACAATATGACACTAAAGGACTTAGTGATATATCATATATGTTTAACTAACGATGTATGGTAAGTAGTGGATTACCTTGGGACCTCTCGGACCACTTCTCCAAAGAGGAGTCTTAGTTGTGTTACAATCGGAGCAAGTCCTAATCACGTAATCGTTGCTTCCGTTATAACCATTCTGGTTGACTATAATATTGTACTGATTTCTCGAGCTTTTCTTGAGATGGTCATGTTGGTCTCCTTCCAGATTGCTTAGGTTCGAGTCTTTCTTAACGTGTTGTTTGTTGCTGTCGGTTGTGGTTGTAATCTCCTTCTTCTTCTTCATCAATCTAACCTTCGAAGAAATCCACTTGAGAGAACTAGTTCCTGTCTTGCCTTTTGTATTGGTTTGGTCTTGACTATTATCTTTCTTTTTTATCGTCAATCTTAGTCGTGTCTCCTTCTTTGGCACCATTTGATCACTCGATGATGAATCACCATTAGATACAATATTCTTGCTCTGCAATTTCCATTTGATAAAACCATATATAGAATTAATTAAATATTTCTCTGGCATAATCAAGAACTTATAATATTGTTATATATATGAGATTCGCTTAAAATTTTACCTCGAGACGTTGGGAGAGATGGGGATCAAGAACATCATGAAAAGTGTTATCGTTGTACCCAACATATACTTGATCTTCATGAGAGTTGATCAAGAAAGGGAAGTAGGAAAGAGATGGTGACGTCAAAGAAGGAGCTCCTTGATGAAACTGTTGTTGCTGATGATAATGAAGAGATGATCCAAGAGGAGAGAAAAAGGTTTGATGGTTTTGATCTTCATTCAGATCTATCGTGTAATGAAGATTTGAACCCATGATAACTAAAGATCGATGAAGCACAAAAGAGAGGGAAGACGAGAGCTATGGAGAGATCAGGGACAAGCAAATTATAACAAGGGTCCAAGCTATACTATGTTTGACCCCTTTTTAAAGGCAGAGACCACGAGAAAAGACAAGTTTTTATGTGTGTGGAGGTGTGTGTATGTATATATGTGTGTCAACTTACACTAGTAAATTTTAGAAGAACTGAGAACATATGGATAAAACTACTATTATAATAGTTTTAATATGGAACCCTTTTAATTTTGATATATGATCATTTTATCTCGTATATATGTATTTTGATATAAGTATCAGCTTCAAATGTCTTATATATCAAACTAGAGACCTCCTCTCTATGCCAAGAGAGAGGTCTAATTTATGAAATTTTAAGATCCAATTGGATCGTATATATTTCAATTTTTTATTATCTAGAAAAGTTAACATTTGTGTAAATATTTTTATTCAAAACTAATTTATGGGTATTTCGTAAATGAATAATTATTTAACGTTGTAAAACTTTGGAGTAAATAATGCATAAACGAAAAATAAATAAATAAAGAGGTTCACGTGAGTCCATCCGAAAACAAACACATGAGACAAACTAATAGACTGGAGGACCGCAATCCACGAGTAGTCCTATCTAGGGCATTCGGATAAACAGGTAGGGTTCGGATTTATCGAATTTACGAGTTTAATATCCAATAAAATAAATTTTTCGGGTTTAATTTGGGTTTAGGTTTGATTTTGGGTACGGATCGATTTCGGGTAAAAAAAATATTTAAAAAAAAATGATTAAATTTAAAAAGAATTAAAGTAGACTTTTATAAATATAACTAAAATTTTAATTGATTTAATTATTTATATATAATTATATTTCAGATTTTAACTGACGGATTCAAATTCGAATATAGATTTTCGAATTTATAAATCTAGCATCGGGATAGTTTTTCGGATTTAAATTTAGATAGTTTTTTTCATCGGATTAAGATCAAATATATTATTTTACCCAGAACTAATGATATCCTTCGTTTCCTCCATTGAGGAGAGAGAGAAAAAAACAACCTTAAATTAAAAATAATAAATAATAATATTAATTACTTCAAACAAGAGCCACACATGTCATGATAATGATCTATTGATCTCCTTGCAAACGAACTGGATGATCTAAGAAGGTTTTGTTGTTGTAAAGTTGGATCAGTTCGTAACTCCTAACTTTAAATCTCTTCATGGAGAAAATAACTATGCACGAAGATAAATTTGTGTCGATACCCTCAAAATTTAATTCTATATATTGATCTGATTAATTAGACTTTCGGATCTAGGATTCGTATATATTATTTAAACCCTAGGTTCTACTATAGAGAACAAAAAAAAAATAGTTTTGAAATATAAAATCTTTTAACTCCAATAATTAAAACTAGAGATACTAATTGGTCCTACTGACCAGTTAAAACTTAATTTTGTTGTTAATGAGTTGAAACAAAATTAATTCTATGATTTAAAAAAATGAGAGGTCTAACATCACTCTTTCATTATCAAATAAATAATAATGAAAAAAAGAGAGAATGATGCGTAAAACTCATCTAGTTTGTTTACAATCGATTGGTTTAATTCTTTTAAAATTTAATCATATAATTAAGTTATATTAAAATATTATTATTTACAAGTTTAATAAAGTAACTTTTCAGCACTGTTGTTGTATCAACTGTAAGTATGTTTTAACCTAACAAAACATCATCGTGAGTACGTATGTTCACTATCGTGATTGATCAGTCGTTTTCTTATGATTAAATTGTTGCAAAAGTTTTATAAAAGAATGTTTTATAAAATTTAATATCAAAAAAAAAGAGATGACCTACGGAATTGCTTCAATAAGGTTGATGAAGCATTTTTATCAAAAATGTTTGGTGCGTAATTAACTATTACATATTATACATATATCAATTTGTATATTATAAGACACTAATTATATAGTCCATATGTATCCATATCTGTAACACATGATCTATCGACGGCATGTGAATATGTGATCCATAGATAATATATAATTCTTAGAGAAAGAAGACAAGAGATAGGTTTAGAAAGGCAAAGGAAGAAAACATCCCCACCTTACTATTTGCCAAAACCATTTAATTCTTCTCATCAAATTTTCCAGGTCTCTCAGGACCCTCACATGCATTTCTATAAAAAATAAAATAAAAAGTAAATATCTACATCTCATATAGGCATGAGCAAAAAAACTTACCCAAACAAAAAAAACCGAATCCGAATCCGTGATATTATTCTATAAGATAAAACCCGAATCCAATTCAAAATCCGAACGGATACCCGAAAAACCCGAAATAAACTTAAGTATAGTAAAAATTATAGATTTTAGAAATTTTTAGTTTGATGATATATTTTAGTTTAATTATATAATAATTTCAGATATAATTTCAAGTTAATCTATTAATTTTTATATTTTTAGATATAAATTTACATTACTTATGTAATATTTTTATGTATTATTTTTATGTATTATTTTAGTTCAATCAGTTAAGTTTAAAATTTTTATTATATTTTTAGATTAAATCGGTAATAATTTTATATTTCCAACACGATTTCTATTAATTAGATGCAAAATTTAGGTTTTCATGTTTAAAAACTCGATCCGAATTTAGGTTTTCATATACCCGAATAAAGTTTTCGACCACAATAACCCGGAACCGAATGTGTATCCGCTATTTTTGATTTTTTACTAGATTTTATAAAGGTTTACCTAAACCGATCCGAACCTGAAAGGATTATATCCGCGACCAATCCAAATTTTATAAATTATTTCTTTAGAATGTTTAACTCTCCACCCGAAAAACCTGAACCCGAATTCGACCTGCATGCCTAGGGCTAATCTCATATATATTTTCAATTTTATAAGCATAGTTATTAAATGTTGTGAAAAAAGCCAGGATCTATCACATTTGAAATTTCCTTAGCAACAACTTGCTTTATGCACATATATACATCCAATTATGAATGATCGCAGCTAGTACGTAGCCCCATCGCATTTTTTTAATTTTTCTTTAAAGAAGCTTTTGGTTTTTACCTTTGGGTAACTGAATGGTTAAAAAATATAACATTATAATTAAAATAGCTTTTGGTTTTTACCTTTGGGTAACGGAATGGTAAAAAATATAACGTTATAATTAAAATAGCTTTTGTTTTGATTCTAAGAGCACCTTCATATGTAGGAAACCATCAAAAAGCTCTTACTAATATTTTATGATAAAGACACGTAAATCAAGGAAATGAGTTTCTTAATAGATTTTATAAGTTCTTATTTAAGAAATGTTTCTCAAAAATTGTTTTTTAATACATACTTCCCAATACAATTATTATTTTTTTAATGTTAAAAAATCAGGTGAAGAGTTTCCATTGGAGATGCTCTAAGAGATTCAGTCTTATATATTATTTTTTCTTTTTGGGTGCAAATATATATTATTTTCACGTCCCAAAAGTCATAAACAACTATGTATATGATAATTGAAATACGATAATTGAATTGTTTTTCCATACCAGTGCATAAAGCATAATAAATGGCGAAATATTTTGTTTTTACGTATTAAGAGAATCTTGAAAAAACGGCGAATACGTATGTATTAATTAATCAGAACTAAAAAAAAATAATTATCAGTCCCGGTCCGTTTCAACGGGTGCCTATCAACTACTGTAAACGTTTAGCTAGTTGCACCCATTGAAACACAGCTAAGGGCAAGAAGGAAACTAACATAAAGAATAGAATCTGAATCACAATAAATGAAGTAATAAGAATCCGATCGATAGATATATATATTGTATATTTAGGATAAAAACAGAAGTGGCATGAGAAAAATAAACGATAGAGAAATGGGATACGTATGCGGCATAGGGATCACAAAATCCAACCAAGTGACACTTTGAGCGGAACAAGACTCATATTAACACATATATATATATATATATCTATATATGTTAATGTCAGTACAATTAGGGTTATGTCCAACAATTTGGTGCTTTTCATGGCTTGTCTCTTTTTTTGGTTTCTTCTACATTACAAAATTTCCCAAAAGGGACCATTACCTCACCATATCATCTGTCTTGTGACATATATTGATCTGTGTAATGTGAGCTCTCTTTCATCTAATCTTTACTTCACTATCACATATATACTTTTCATTCATTATATTAAGCTTGGATTTTCTAAGATTTTTCTAGGGTATATATAATCCAGACTAATCTTTAACATACAATAGAAATATGGATTATGTGGCTTGCAAAGTGTATACGTCATAGATTCAGAGTTTGAATATCGTTTTTGAAATTTGTCTTGGTGAAAACCTAATAAGCTCTTCTCGAATAAATATCTACCTATTATTTTTCTTTTCATACTATATATTATATTATAAAATAAATATTTGCTGGCATGACGTCGCAGTCGATATTTGAAATTTACAGATTTGCTGAAAGAAAAAGAATATGTAATTGTCAAACACATTTGAACTTATGTAACCACTTGAAAATATGTCAGTAAGATAGCAAAGTTACAAGTTACAACTTACAAATGTGGGATTTGAAGTAGAATATCTTTAAAGTTTTTAACCTAATGTTTTTTTCTTCATATACTCGTCTTGGTCCCAGTATATACACACACACGCTTTTATTAACTAAAAGTCTAACCACTAAGCTAATACTAACGGGCCTTAGAAAAAAACGTGAGCCCGTTTGGGCTTAAAATATGTCTGGACAAAGTCCAGTTTCATAGAAGAAATCGAATGAAGATAAACAAATTGAAAGAAATTCAAAAAAATCAAAAACTAAATTAGAAATGTAACAATATGTTTTGCCTTTAGAACTAACACTAACTAGACAAAATTCGTTTCCCGATCATCTAGTTGAATTTACAAAATGATTATTTTTAGATGGGAGAATTATTATTTCATTTGGATTATATTTTCCGCTCGTTGCAATAATATAATTAAAAAACATAGTTACATAAGCTACGATAAGGAACATGTTGGCAACCTAATCTCTTGAGCTCTTGGTTATTGTTATTTACCTAATTAACTCTCTAGTTTACTTGCTGTTTTGTTTTGTTTTTTTTGTCAACATGTATATGTTTGTATAAACAAAGAGTAGACGGTACCATAACCTGTCACGATAGTTAGTTGGTGAACGTTGGGGGTTTGGATAGGGTGTTAGTAGGATTTGGTTTATACAGCCCACGTGGCTATCATTAGATGCTTGGGAGGCCGTGGAAGGTATAGCTTTTTAGTCAACAAAGTTACGTCATGAGATGCGGCAACTTGACTTTCCCAACGAACCATCGTCAACTAAACCTCATTGCATATCACCTTTTTTTGATAAGGACCTCATTGCATAACCTCAGTCCTGATTCTATAAGCCTTTTTTAGACAAACAAAATTTATAATCTGAAATATTATCTCTCTAATTATAATGTAATACGTACCCAATCTTGAGACCAAATATAGAAACCTTAGAAACAATTATATTGGCGATTTTTTCCAACAATCTGATAAATTTCATAAGTAAAAAGAAAGTTAAAGTTAGTGTATTTGTTTATTAACTACTCTAACAGCATTAAATGGGAATTGAATAAAGAATACAAATAAAACTAGGAAATGGGAAAATGGATCTTAAAGAAATATGAAAATTATAAATTACTCAACTGGTAACTGGTAAGGTACTAAGCTTAATGGTTTAAAGTCACCCGTCCGAATGAAGAAAACTGGGTCCCAATACCATTATTTTCCCCTTCTAAGGTTTAAGTATTGAAAAAGACTATGTACAAGTTTTTTTTATTAAATGGTAAATGGAAATAAGACAAATTTAATTTCCCATAATTCTAATTTTGTCCTTGATGTGTAATATTAGCTAATTATAAAAATTAAAATCATCCAAAAATGTTTAGAAAATAGATAAGCCACTATTAATGAAATTTACAATTTCTCTCTTAAAGTGTCATTTGGTACAAATCCTCTTATAATTACGCTATGGTGATAATTTAACGAACCACGTCCAATTTTAAAGGTGCAAAAGAATGGTATAAGTAGATGAATAAAAGTAGTTGAATCAACTATTCATCTAAATTTTCACTATTTGATATGAAAGGAGTTGGAAAGTCATTTAACTTATTCGACTTGAAAAATTAAAAAATAAATAATATATAAAAGAAGATTATTCAATTTATTCTACTATTTTGCAGTAAAATAAGTTGAATTAATTATTTCCAATTCTTTTTTTTTAAATCATTCATATGACGGCAACCATTTGCAAATATTTAATAATAATACTTCATATGTGTAAACCTTAATCTATAAATAGCTTCAAGAGCTTAAAGAACTACAAACCCATTAATATCCCAAATACATAATAGGGTGGAATCTTCTTTATCAGTTTCTCAAAAGAAAACAATCAAAAAGGTTTTATATTACAAATAAGTTAAGAGATGGGGTTGAATTATAAAGCATGGATATTTCTGGGGATTCTTTGTTGTTCATCTTTACTCTCTTCTGTTAAAGCAATGGTCACTTATGATCATAAAGCTGTGATCATCAATGGTCAGAGAAGGGTTCTTCTATCTGGTTCCATACACTACCCAAGAAGCACACCTGAGGTACTCAATCTTTTCACATCATATTACACAATCTTTTTAATATATGAATAATAATACATAATTTTAAAATAAAAATCATGTAAATTGCTCTGTTCTACATGCAGATGTGGCCTGATCTTATCCAAAAGGCCAAAGATGGAGGCTTGGATGTTATACAAACTTATGTTTTCTGGAATGGACATGAACCTTCTCCTGGACAAGTAAATTCTACAAAATAAACAATAATATTTATGAACATTAAAATCACACCTCTCAACTAATGCTTTTTTAAATTTTTTGGTATAGTATTATTTTGAGGATAGATATGATCTGGTTAAGTTCATAAAGCTAGTACAACAAGCTGGTCTTTACGTTCATCTCAGAATTGGTCCTTATGTTTGCGCTGAATGGAACTTTGGGTAATATAAATATTTATTTTATGGAAATATTTCCCTTTTATATCAAACTAATTATTTAAATATGTTTAAATTATTTTTAGAGGGTTTCCGGTTTGGCTCAAATATGTACCTGGTATGGTCTTTAGGACAGACAATGAGCCTTTTAAGGTGACTCTAAAACTACTTTCACTTTCTTTGATATGTTATTAAGTTTCCATTTTTGGAGGTATTGTATAAACTAAAATGAATTGATGTGACAATGAATAAGGCTGCAATGCAAAAATTCACAGAGAAGATAGTGGGAATGATGAAAGAAGAAAAATTGTTTGAGACTCAAGGAGGACCCATCATTTTGTCACAGGTTTGTATGTTTCCTTATATAGTTTATTATTACATAATATTATCATTTTATGAGTATAAAAAATTGGGCAGATAGAGAATGAGTATGGGCCAATAGAGTGGGAGATAGGAGCAGCAGGGAAGACATACACAAAATGGGTAGCTCAAATGGCACAAGGACTCTCTACAGGTGTCCCATGGATTATGTGCAAGCAAGATGATGCTCCTAACTCTATTGTATGTTCTTCTTTTTCTCTTTCCCTTTTATTATTACATGCTTGCTTGTTTTTTTATCTGGTTATATATTCTTCAAGCAAAATAAGTTTTTCTTTTCTTGTTTTTGTGTATTTTAAAATATGTTTATGTGTTCTCGTGAATCTTTTCTCTTAATAATAGATATACCTAATTTTGCTTTTATTATTTTAGAAAGAAGAAGACAAGTTTTTCTCATAATTTTTCAGTTTTTAATATTTTCTTGTCTTTATCTTGTATTATACATACCTAACAATTATTATATATGATTATTATTTTTAAGCAAAAACAGATATTTTTTATTGGTTTATTGAACTATAACATCTCTTTTAGTAGCTGTGTTCACATCTTCCTAATATACTTTATTGGTAGGTTTCTAATTATATTCGCTATCATCTTCCTAATATTCTTTTTTTCTTGCTAAAATTTGTTGTTTATATCAGGTCTTATAGCGTGGGAAATAAAGTTTCTTGTTAGCTATATCTTATTCTATAACTCTTTCAACAGATTGTTTATATAATCTGAGAATTATAAAATTGTCCAACAAATCCAGTCATCACTAATTATTTTTTTTGTTTTCGTTCGACAGATAAACACATGCAATGGGTTTTATTGTGAAAATTTCAAGCCAAACTCTGACAACAAGCCAAAAATGTGGACAGAGAACTGGACTGGTTGGTAAGTCACACAACACAACACAACACCACTGTCTTCCCCTCTAAACAAATAATAACTATTCAATTATTTAAAGTCGTAAATCAAAATTTTATATATGTTTTTTTTTTAAATGTAAATACTTTAATGTGTGGTAAAAAATCTACAAATAATTTACCAGGTTCACGGAGTTTGGAGGTGCAGTGCCATACAGACCAGCCGAAGACATTGCTTTCTCCGTAGCTCGCTTCATTCAAAACAATGGCTCCTTCATCAACTACTATATGGTAACTTCATATTCTCTATTTTTTCAATATAATAACAAAAATATATTCCATTTGATTATATAAATTTAGTTAGTAAAAATGTTGTTAAACAGTACCATGGAGGAACCAACTTCGACAGAACAGCCGGTGAGTTCATCGCCACTAGCTATGACTACGACGCTCCTCTTGATGAATATGGTAATTTTCAATTAAAAAAAAACATAATGGTAAGTTGTAACAAAGCATATATAGACCATTGTTTTGTGTTCAAAAGGCTTACCAAGAGAACCCAAGTATAGTCATTTGAAAAGGTTGCATAAGGTCATCAAGCTTTGCGAACCAGCATTGGTCTCTGCTGATCCTACAGTCACATCACTTGGCGATAAACAAGAAGTAATGGATAAACAAGAAGAAATACACATGAGAAACTAAGAATCAAAAATGATTATTTACCATTTTGTTTTTTGATTTTTCAGGCTCATGTGTTCAAGTCTGACTCATCTTGTGCTGCTTTTCTTTCAAACTACAATGCTAGTTCTGCTGTAAGAGTCTTGTTTGGTGGATCTACATATGATCTGCCTCCTTGGTCTATCAGTATTTTACCTAATTGCAAAACCGAGTATTACAATACTGCAAAGGTAAAATCAACTTTAAAAGCTTTTCAAACATAAACATAGTACCTTGTTGATATGTTAGGTGTGATGGTACTACTGAGATTGACCTCTGTGTTACAAGGTACAGGTCCGTACACCAAGCATACACATGAAAATGGTTCCCACAAACACACAACTCTCTTGGGGATCATACAATGAAGAGATTCCTTCTACATATGAAAATGGAACCTTTTCTCAAGATGGGCTTGTGGAACAGATAAGCATCACTAGAGACAACACTGACTATTTCTGGTATCTGACAGAGTGAGTAGTATTTGAAAACTCTTAACTTGCTAAAATCTCATTATCTTTCTAAAACTGTGGTGTAGACTCATGGTTGGTTTTTGTTTGCGGATATAATCAGCATTACGGTCAGTCCTGATGAGAAGTTCTTGAAGACTGGTGAAGAGCCTCTTCTTACTATTGCATCAACTGGGCATGCTCTGAATGTTTTTGTTAATGGTCAGCTTGCAGGTAAGATTAAGACAGGTCAAACTCATCCTCATCGTAGTTGTTCGATGTCTGCTGCTAAAAAAGCTTTCTTTGTTTCAGGAACTGCTTACGGAACACTGGAGAACCCAAAGCTAACATTTAGTCAGAAGATCAAATTAAATGCAGGAGTCAACAAACTTGCTCTGTTGAGTATTGCAGCGGGTCTCCCAGTAAGTTATCTTGATGATTTATTAAGTACCTCACTGCGATTTTTTGTATTTAATCTCTGAGCTTTGTTGTTTCTTTATTGATCAAAGAACGTAGGCGTGCATTATGAGACATGGAATACTGGAGTTCTTGGCCCAATTACACTTAAAGGAGTTAACTCTGGAACATGGGACATGTCGAAGTGGAAATGGTCTTACAAGGTCCTGAAATTCAAAAGAAACGAGTTTGAGGTCCCTGTTACTGCATCTTACCAACAATCACAATACATAAACAAAGTGTTCTTTTGTGATTCAAACAGGTTGGTACTAAAGGTGAAGCTCTGAGCCTTCATACCATCACTGGGAGTTCAACCGTTGAATGGAAAGAAGGAGCATTGGTGGCCAAAAAGCAACCCTTGACCTGGTACAAGGTAAGAGAAACAACAATAAGATGGATGAATCATGTCCACCAACAAAGTTGGATCAATATAATGAAAGGCACTGAACCATTTCTTTTTGCAGTCTACTTTTGAGACACCAGCAGGCACTGAACCATTGGCTTTGGACATGAACACAATGGGGAAAGGTCAAGTATGGATAAATGGTCAGAACATTGGACGCCACTGGCCTGCATATACAGCTCGTGGAAGCTGCAACCGCTGCAACTATGCTGGGACTTTCACAGAGAAGAAATGTTTGAGTAACTGTGGACAAGCTTCGCAAAGATGGTGAGAAACACTGCATCTTCCTCTTTTTTAGTCAAAATATGATACAAAAGGTTGATTTTTTTTTTGTTGGCTTCTATTGTTTTCAGGTACCATGTACCACGTTCATGGTTGAAGCCGTCTGGTAACCTTGTAATTGTATTGGAGGAGTGGGGTGGTGACTCCATTGGGATCTCTCTTGTAAAAAGAACAGCTAAATAGATAATTAGCTTTTGACTCCATTTTTTTCATGACAAAAGCTGTTTGTTTCTGCCTCTGTTTTAAATATATATATACAGAATTCGAAGTTGTAAAATTTATATATATCATTCCTATTAATATACAATATTTTATTTTTTTAAAAAGTAAAGCTTAATTTTCATTTTATTCTCTATCTTCATCTCTTAAACAGTTTAAGTTCAGAGTTCAAACCAAAGTTTTCTCCCAGTTTTAATCAATACGAAATGGTAATTCTACTCCAACAACTAACCTGAGGTAACTCGAAGCAGATTGGAGCAAAAGCTAAACTTCATAATCATTGCCGCCGTTTAAGCTCCGGGATCGTTTAGATGAAGAAGACACACTTGACACTTGTAGACCACTAGCGAAATTGATTTTAAGAAAATTATATTGGGCCTCTCACAGAAAAAAGCCCATGTATTTGAGGGGATAATTTGGGCCTTTACGACAATAAATCAACAAAAAATAATGCCGCAGTAACTGGAGATGATGATCTGAGAGCAAGGCCTGATCCCAGGTCAAGTCATACACGTGACTGATATGTCATATGAGTTCGTCAATATCTTTAATCGTTTAGTACTAACCCAAGTTTTAAATTTCGTTAGGCGCTAGTCGGGCGTTCGAGGTGGGACTAGCGCCTAGCAAAAAATCGGGAAGTAAACGGGGATTAATCGGGGATTAGTTTTATGATTTTTTTTATATATTTTTATTATTTTTAGAGTTATAAACTTATAGATCATAAATAAATTTATAACTTTGATCTAATATAAACTTAAGTTTCATAAACTTTCATTATAAATAACTTTGTAGTTTTAATATAAAAGTAAAGTTCCAAAACATATGATGCACACAAAAAATTATCATATGTTGAACTTCCAAAACTTCATAGAAACCTGCAAATGAAAAATAAAAATAAATACATAAACAACAAGTACAAGTTAAAAAAAAAAAACCCAACAAGTAAACTAACCTTATTAAACGAGTGGTGTAAACACACAATTTTCAGAGTAAGCATCAAGTTCAAATTCCAAGTCAACCATTATTTCGTCTTCTTCATCAGATTCAAAATCATCATCATAAAGCTCTCTCCCTTTTGAAGGTTGGCTAGTAGGTACCACACCAACATCACTAGTTTGATCTTCTTGATGTTGCTCCACAATCCAATCTTCAACTGTATCTTCATTTCCATCATCTAAGATTACATCTACCAGTTTCTCCTTGATCCTTTTGTGTTTGTTAAAGAGCCTTGCATTAAACTGAACATAGACTAAACTGTTTAGGCGATTGACATCTAATCTATTTCTTTTTTTCGTATGTATCTGCAATTAAAATGTTTAAATAATTAAATTTTCTGAAAAATAGAACTCTACAAGAACAGATGTAAAACAGAACTAATAAGCTAACCGCTTCAAAACTACTCCAGTTTCTTTCACAGCCAGAAGAACTAGACGTCAAAGCAAATATTCTTGTTGCTAGCCTTTGCAGAGTAGGTGTTTGACATCCATGTGTTGACCACCAATGAATCCATTGGATATCTCCAAATCATATTGAATAGAAGGATCTTTGTAGAAGTAGAATGGATTTAAGAAGTAAGCAGCAAGATGCAAAGGAGAATCCAACCTACCTTTCATTTTCTCGTCCATGATCTGAAAAATAGGTTGGTAATTCTTTTCCAAATTATTAGAAGCTTCTTTGATAGACTTTTTTGCTTCCAACATCTCTCCATAAATAAAACCCATAGAAGGTTTTGTTTCCCCATCTGAAAGTCTTAGAACTTTTACCATAGGACAAAATACTTTCAAAACCACCATAACATTATTCCAAAATGAATAGCTCATAACAGTATCAGAAGAATTCTTTCCCTTTAGACATTTAGAATGCTTGCATTCATGCCATTCATCACTACTAAACATGGAGATCAATTGTGTTTTCTTCTCATATAAACTTTGTAGTGTTAAGAAGCATGTTGCAAATCGTGTAGCCCCCGGTCTCACAATATCTCTTTTCTTTGTATAGGTTCTCATCATGGATAATGTTTTATGATGAGCATATACAAAGATGGTGAGAGCCTTAGCTTGATTGATCACTTTAGCAAAATAAGGCAACTTGGAAACTCCCTCAAGCATTAAGTCAATGGTGTGAGCAGCACAACCAGTCCAAAAAATGTTTGGTCTCGTCTCTCTAAGCATCCTTGCAGCTGCTACATTATTAGTAGCGTTATCAGTGACAACCTGAACGACCTTTCCAGCCCCAATATCTTCAATGCACTTGTCTATGTACTTGAAGATATATTCACCTGTATGAGAATCTTTAGATGTATCTTTTGAGGAAAGAAAACATGTACCTCCTCTAGAATTAACACACAGATTCATTAAGCTTCTCTTTTTCATGTCTGTCCATGCATCAGTCATCACAGAGCAGCCTTGTTGTTCCCATTCTACTTCTAAACTCTTTAACTTTTCCTTTGTCTTCTCTTGTTCTTCATTTAACAATGGTTCTCTCAACTGATATTGACTAGGAGGAATCCAACCAGGTCCAAATTGTCCCAATGCTTCACAAAATAATCTAAAAGAGTCATTATCAATTGCATTGAAAGGAATACTTGACTGGTACATCCATCTAGCACAATATTGACTAACAGCATGT
This sequence comes from Leavenworthia alabamica, assembly GCA_000411055.1. NCBI lineage: Eukaryota > Viridiplantae > Streptophyta > Magnoliopsida > Brassicales > Brassicaceae > Leavenworthia > Leavenworthia alabamica. Next base: position 21,098 of record KE156811.1, read on the forward strand.
GATTTCTTTTTAGAAATAACATCATGGATATTCTGTTGCCGTTTTTGTGTAGCCAAAGACGCTTCAGGATTAATGCAGCTCGCAAACTTATCAATAGGACCTTGGAAGTGAGGAGACCTAACAGCCTCATCATCAACCGGCTGGTTATCTATATTAACCTCTGATCTAAGAGCTTCCTCATGTTTTCTCTTCATCATTTTCTTGTTCTTTGCTTCTAAAAGTGCATTCTTACACTTTTCTTGATCTCCTGTACTTGACATTGGGCAAGCAGAAACATTTCCTTTTTGATGAGCAATATGTTCTTTAATTCTAAACACTTCACCAGACATTTCTTTCTTACACAATATGCACTGCACCTTATCTGGATTTTTTGGATCACACAACACTCCATATTCCCATCCTACATCATTAGAGTTCCTTCGGAGATTTGGAGGATTCATTATAACCTGAAATATACTAAAAAATATAATATAAAAGAGCTCTGTCCACCGCACACGTTTCCAATAAAATTTTAAAAGTTTCAGACGAACAAAATTTTAGGGATTTTAAAATTAGCACCTGCAATTTAGTTATGAGAGAAGCAAGATTTGAGATAAGCTCTGCTCCACGTTTCCAATAAGATTCACGTTTGTGGTGGGTTATCTGAGAAGCTAGATTTGAGAGAGACAAACTCAAATCCAGTTGAGTTAAGGGTTTATTCTAGGGGTGAAAAATGAAAACAAATTGAAATTTTATTTTTGAGTCAAATCGACAACTTTTATTAAAAAATGGATTTAAGGCACAAAAAAAAATCGGGGATTACTCAAAAAATCGGAAATTAATCGGATATTGACCGATTAGTTGGTTTACCGAGGAATCAATCCGATTATACATAAATCGAGGCGGGATGTCCGGG
>KE156812.1:0-20987 GCA_000411055.1 Leavenworthia alabamica
TTCATATTATATTTAAAATAAAATTTTCTATTCATATATTTTACTATGTAACTTTTATATTTATACAAAATTTTTTATATTGGGTAAGTAATTTTTTTTCATAAATATCTAATTTTTTATAATTGATTGTTCTCACATAAAATGTTTTAAATTATCCAACCTTTTAATGTTATTAAAATCAACTAAATCTGTATATTTTGAAATACTATAATAATATAATTAAATTCAATTAAATTTATGAATTTTGAATATTATATATTTTTATAAAACTGTTTTAGTAACATAAAAAACAAATGTAAGAATTACTAATTTTATAAAGTAAATATTTAATTAAATTTTAGAAGATTAATAATAAAAGCTAAAATAAAAACACAGATTTTGATATAAAAAAAAATTAATTTTTTTAAAAATAAAAAATATCAAATCCTACCTCCAATCTTTATCAAATCATGCATCCAATGAAAGTAACCTTTGGTTTATTGAAAAATAAGATAATTTAAAAATTTTAATAAGAAAAATTTGCATTTAGCAAAAAAAGAGGAAAAAAGTTATATATTTCAAAAACCCCAAACCCGATAACACAATACAGAACCCGAAAAGAAAGAACACATTACCAAAGTAGTTTACTCTTTTTTTTTATTTATATATTTATTTTTTAAAATAAAATACTCATTAGAAGACAAAATCATACTCAAATCTTAAAAAAACATACATTTAACGCTTCGAAAAAAAAACCAAGTAGTACCCACTAACTCTCTCAATAAAGAGCCTCTTCTTCTTCTCAATCTCTCACACTGAGAGACCAAAAACAAAATAAATATAATTAAAAAAATGGATCCTGGAGATCCTACTTCCATACTCTTCACAAAGATCAGAACTTTAGAACCTGATAATGCTTCAAAAATCATTGGTTACTTGCTCTTACAAGACTTTGGTAATAGAGATTTGATGCGTCTTGCTCTTGGACCTGACAATCTCTTACAGTCCATTTGCCTTCAAGCTAAATCTGCTTTAGGTCTTTCTTCTAATGGATCTTCTTCTTCGCCGTTGAACCCTATCTCTAGACCCATTAACATTCACCGTCATTCACCGAGAACGTCGGGAAATGGGTTTATGGAGTTTTCAAGGAACCCTTTGTCTCCTTCTGTAACTACTACTCCTGGAAGTAATCCTAACATGGTTTCAAGTCCGTTTCAAGCAAGTTCGTCTCTTTTTGCTTCAGATGGTGACACTACTGGCGATTTCCTCAATGACCAGCATCGACTTGTTAACTACTTGGCGTTTCTTAACGAATCTTCTTCGACGAGTAACGATGCGCATTTGCATAAGAGGAGTTTCTCAGCAAGTGATGCTTGTTTTGGGTCAGATGAGTCTGGATTTGGTGGTTACAGTAGGTTTCAACACAGTGGTTTAGGTGATGATTTTGATTCTACTGGTGGTGTGTTTGACTCTCCGGATTACGTCAGTAGACAACAAGAGGAGATGGTGAGGATGAAGATGGCTCAGAGGCAGCGTATGGCTGCTGTTCAGTACTTGGCAGCTAATGGTTCTTCAATGTCCTTTGATAAAGGAATCAATTTTCAATTGCATTCGCGTAATGCGCTTAGGTAATCATCAAATAAAGCTCTTTTGTTGCTTAAGATTTGTATAATTTGGTCAGTAAAGACTTTAGATTGTACTAAAGTTTTTATTTTTATGCATATAGCTCTGGTGAATTGTTTAGAATGATTGCTTCTATTATTAAAGATTGTTGAAGTCTCTTTTGTATGGTTTACTACTTTTGGTGTTCATTTACATACCAATGATCTTTAATTAATCTTATATTTCAAGTATAGTGGAAGAAGTCTTTGTATTAAAAGACTTGATTATTCTCTCTTTGATATTGTAGTGTATAATTCAGAGTTTTCTTTTTATGTGGTGTTTGTTTTTGCAGATCAGGAGCAGGAAAATTTGGGGAAGAGGGTTACTGGTATGGTAGTCCAGGCAGGCATGAAAGGAATGAGTTTATGTGGATGGGTGATAAATCTAACTCTGCATCTAAACAGATTTACTTGACATTTCCTGCTGATAGCTCCTTCACAGATGAAGATGTCTCCAGTTATTTTGGGTATCTTCTAAATCTTTTATGTGTTTGCATCTACTGAACATTTGCATGGCTTAGTTTTTAAGATTGATCATGTTTCATGCTTTGTTGTAGCACTTTTGGACCAGTGCAAGATGTTAGGATTCCATACCAACAGAAACGGATGTTTGGGTTTGTTACTTTTGTTCACTCTGAAACTGTGAGGATCATATTGGCCAGAGGAAACCCTCATTTCATCTGTGACTCAGGCGTGCTTGTTAAACCTTACAAGGAGAAAGGAAGAATCCTTGAAAAGTATGTTGAAACAACTGCTTATGCTCATGCCTTGTCCTGTTTTTCTCTCTTTTTTCACATTCTTCTGTTTCGTGTTCGCTTTTCTTACGATGATTTCCTTTAAATGATAGCAGGAGGCAGCAGCAACAAATGCTGCAGCAGATAGAGAGAGGAAACTTCTCTCCTGGTTCAACTCCATCTGGAATGGATTCAAGAGATCTCTTTGATTGTCATCTCGGTTAGTTGAATTTCTTTCATACACTTCATTATGGTTTTTTTCTTTTGGTTAGTTCTTATCTGAAACCAGTATTGTTTTGTTTGCTGCCAGCACCAAGGATGTTTTCTAACAATCAGGAGATGATGAGGAGAAAAGCTGATCAAGCTGACCTTCAACAAGTACTAGAATTCCAAAGGAGAAGAATTCAGAATCTGCAATTGCCTGAGATGGACAGTGAGTTGTTTCATCATCACCAGCATAGTCTTTCTATTGGCTCCCCCGTTCACATTCCTTCTCGTGTCAATCAAAGTATGCTCTTTCAATCAGCAAACACAAGTGACCAAGTCATCAAAGGTTGTTATACATCCTCTACATGCATGATGTAATCATGTAACTTGACTTTATCTAGCTTTTATTCACTTTGTTTTACCTCTTCTATGTTTCCTCTTAGCAGGTAATGGTGATCCAGGACAATTTCAGTCTGAAGCAAACCAATCTTTTCTGAGTGATACTGATAACAATGGCAGCCAAGAACATGATTACAATAACCGTCTCAACAAAGGGTATGACTGTTAAGAATAAGATAACAAAAATCGTTTCTGGTCATTTTAAGTGTTTTAAGATAATAAAGCTGTGTTTTTATTATCTATGCTCAAGGCAAGAGACAAGTCTGGAGAATGTTCTCCCTGATAGCCTCTTTGCTCCTCCATCAGAGACCGATGAAATCCAGCACCCTGAAGGGAATTGTGCTACTCTCTCTGTTACTATAGAAGATACGCCATCCTCGTCACTTTAATCAGCCTAGCTATTGGTAGGTGTAAACTTCCCCTTAATTCAATCACATAACAATCATTAACACATCCTCTTCCTAGAACTTTCCAGGTTCGATAGAAGCAGAAAGAAAGCGTGAAAAGGTAAACATTTTAAGCCAGACTGCAACCTGAAGGTCCTCTTAAAATGTTATTAGGTTATTAACTGTTAACATGTGGTTGTTAATTTCCTTGTTTGCACAAAAGTAGAGACTGATAAAAGCAAGAAGTAGAAGAAGTTGTCTATATGTAGAAGCTAAAGCCGGTTTAGTAACATGGAACAGAAAGAAGGGTAGAGAAACATCAGTTAGGATTTTACATATCTGCAATAGAGTTACAGCTAAGTACTAACCTCAACAAAGCATTGATAGGCAGAAAAATACAGTGACTGGAACCTTAAGTTTTAAAGTTTTTATCATCTGTTCATTGATGATTGTGTAGCTTTTTACTGGGTCACAAATAACCAAGGCTACTTCAGTTGTCAATAGAGATGAATATCTTTCTTTTCTTATGTAATATAATAACTCTATATAATAATTCACCAAGCCTATGACAAGAAGGAAAGCAAATGGATTCTTTTAGTGTTCTTACAAGATCAGTTAATTTTATTCTTTGTTAATGAACTGTTCAGTTTAAACTTAAAGCTATCTTTGATTCATACTCAGTTACAACAATCTGACATAGGAATGCAACAAGAAATATGCTTACATGGTCTCTGCCTACTTATCTGAAGGTTATTTCAAAGATCAAAGTTTACAGAGAGATGAAATGCTCTGTTTCTTGAGATTCGGCCATGTACATATCAGTACGCTTCAGAACCAGATAAAATCTCCATGTGACAAATCACAACATAGTGATAAAGACTTTTTTGGTTGAACAGGAATATACTTATGTTGGAAGAATGTCAATTGTTGATCCAATGATAATTTCATACAAGAAAATGTAACTGCAATCATCACAGTTTCTTCCATCAGTTCTTAAAGCCAAGACTACTAGCAAAAAGCTCACTGACACACACTCCTGTTTGCAAACTTCCTTAGGGCTTAAAACAGAGGAGAGTTAGCTCAGATACACTCTTCTTGCTTCTGTTTTGGTGCTTTGTTTTTTTTCAGGGAAAAGATACTGAGAAGAAGAGAAAGAAGGATAAGAAAGTTAAAGAAAGGAAGCTTTCTGCAATGTTTCAAGATTTGGCTGCTCCTGAGCTTCAATGGTTGAAGATGGTAGCTGCACCTGTGCTTCGTCTAGTTGGAGCTGCATTTCAGGTTTAAGAATTATCTGTGTTTGCTGGATATAGCACCATTGATCTTGTAAGCTTCTTATATCCTTCTTCACCCGGAAAAAAGTTTGAGATCTTTGATTAGTAGCTTGGTACCCAATTCATTCTGGATAAAATGATGTATCATTAAAGTCTAAATATTTTACCCCCAATATGTTACTCTAAAAAAAGGAAAAAACATAGAATAACTACAAAATTTCAGCTACTAAAAAAACCAAAGAATGGGATTTGTCATTTCTGCAAATTCAGTTTGACTTTCTCCATCACTTTCCCTAGTGCAGCTTTAGCTTCTTCAAGAGTCTCTACACCATTACCATCTTCAAATGCTATCCTTTGTATGTTGAACTACATAAAACAAACAATTAAACACAAAAAGAAAAGCTGAGTTGTGCATGATCATCAAGGTGTTATGTAATCAATCAACTGGTCAAAACTGTTTTATACAATGTGTTATTTTACCTGAGCACCTTGACGAACCCGTACATCTATCCCTTTGCTATCTATAGAAATAAGAGCAGCATCATCTACCTCTTCTGATTCACTAGACAATATCTCTCTAAGCGGTTTCGAAAAGATGGCATTTAGTTCCTATGAAAAGTTATAGGGAAAGTAAGTACGAACACACTCGAATCTAGTAAGTTTATTAATATAACTAACCTTGAGGTTTTGCTCACCACCATTAAGAGCTATCTTATCTGGTTGTAAAGCTTCATACTCTTTAACATTAACCCAAGCGACTGTGCCAAAGCCTCCAATGAAATATATATCACTGCCATTGAGTACGAAATTCGATAAGTAATGGGAGACTAACATCTATTGGTACTTTCAAAGGCACGAGTTTGGAAACTAACCTTATGTTCTGCATTCTAAAATAGTGAAAGTTACCCCACTGCTCGGAAAGTCCGTGCTGGTGCTTTGCAATATATTGCTTGTGAGCCCACTCCTAAAGCAACAAACAAGAAATATTATGATGATCCATTACTCAGACAGAGATTTTTTGCAGGTAAGATTCATATAGGCAACCATAAAAATTAAAAAGATAATTAGAAAAACACCTGTTCATCTTCTGATAATGGGTAGACATCACCAAATAATGTCACTCTTGCATTAGATAAGCCACTCCAACCGGGCATCTACAAGCCAAATACTTAGTTACAGAACCAAAAAGGAAAAGCTATTTGCTTGTATAGTTATGAACACAAAAGTCAGTGTTACCTGGACAACGAGGCTGCATCTAGGTTCAGCCAAGAGATTTCTTGTGTGGATGGCCAAAGGTGAAAATAAAAATATTGGATCTGATAACAAAATGTAGAAGCATCTATTATATCTCAGCAAGGGGACTCAAGACATTAATTGCACTATTATCATTCAGCATTGCCTTCAATCTTAGACAGACACAAAAACACACCTACATGTACATCTTTAATGAGATTTAAAGAAAAGTGGGAACTCAATAACAATTTTGAGTTAACTTCTATTCGTCCACACAAATCCAAATCAAGCTAAAGTTTTTTCGAGTGGGAAGAATTGAAGATACATAACCCAACTGTCCATTAATAAGTCATATGCTGAAGAAAACTGAGCAAGCAAAGAAAGAAGAGACGGTAAAATTACGACAAGTGAAGAAAGAAAGAATGATTTCGTGTTACTTACGCCCCATCCGATCAGGAGCAAAATCTACCAATGAGCCAAATGGATACCCTTCCCTTCGGTGGTGCATTTTGGACATCACTGTGCATAGATGAGCGAACCTAGCCTTAAATCACACACACACACACACACAAAACTTATCATTTTTTGCAAATGAAGTGTACAACAATCTAAAAGACAAATCCTTTTACCTGTTCCAACAAGTTTCTTACAGCTAAAGCAGGTGGAGGTAACGCATGAGCAGATGTTGCATTTTGAACTCCACCAGATATTGGAGTTCTAAAAAGCCCAGCTCGGTTTCCTCCACCTCCATGAGTAAGTGCAAGAGATGTTTCTACATCAATTACACTATTAGAAGTTTCACCATTGCTATTACCACTCTCAAGCTGTTCCTTCACACAACATTAAAAAGCTATTAATCTATAAGCCAAACCAAACCATCCTATGTTATTATTATCTACTTCAAGTTTTCATCTATGCACCAATCTAAAAACCAATGTTTTGTATCCAAAAACTGTAATCTTTAGTTTGATTTTATCACACAAACGTATATTAAAAGATAAAATTGTAATCTTTTAGTTGAAAAAGTACCTGAGATAAAGAGATAATATCACCAGGAAATAAGCCAAAACCATTACTTTCTTCATTCTCACTTGGTGTATCGTTACGTAAGAGACACTGTATACGAAGCCCATGACTTGATCCATCTCTGATTCTCAGCTTTGGGATTTGCTTAAGTGGTGATGAATTACAAAACCAGCACGAAGAAGAATGAGATGAAGCAGGTAATGAAGATTTGAGAAGAAGCTTTGTATTCAGTAAATTGGAGATGTCTGATGATGTAAATATAGCTTCCATGGTCGATTATAACAGAGGACAGAATAAAATTTCGCTTTATGAGTTCTTCGATCTTTTAGTGTTACAGATCGATGCTGCAGACGTCTTTGTTGAATGTAAAAGCTAGTAGGGTTTGAAAAACATTTATATAAAGTATTTATTTATTTATTTAAATTTATATAAATTTATTATATCAAAGATTGGGATATAATAAAGTTAGCTTTAGGAAATAGATATTCCAAATAAAGTGTTATTTATTTAAATTTATATAAAATCTATAAAAGATAGGGATTATATCAAAGATACGGATAGGGATATAATAAATATAGCTTTAGGAAAAAGATATTCCAAATATTATTATTTAAATATTTTTTTAAAATTGAATAGTTTTTAGAATTTATTTCGGATTAAATAATTTATGGAGTTGATTTTTACATGATATATTGAGCTTAGTCTTAGGTCAATCAGTTACATAAGTTAATATATATTTTCAAACATGAGTTAGTTTAGTATTTGATTTTTTGGGACATTAAATAATGCAAAAATTAATAATTATAAAGTTTTGATACACGTTTTAACTTTTAATCACACCAATAATTAAGAAGGTACTAAAAAATAGCCTAAAGCCTGCAAAGAGACAAGAACGTTGGGCTACAAAAGGCCCAAGGTTAAAACGACACAGTTTTAACCCTGTTTTGGTAAATGAACAAAAAATCTATAAAACTGCTTGCTTTTTCGCCTCTAGTTTTTCCTGCATTTGCCTCTTCATCATCCTTATTTCTCCGATTCTTCATTCTTATCGCTTGGATTGCTCTAATCAACAGGTACCAATTTGACTGAGCCTCAATTTTATGTTTACCCTCTATTGAAGTGAGAATTTTTATATGTGTGATATGAGAAGTGAGCTCTAGATTGTATGTAGACTAAGTTGGATTGACTATACTTTTCTAGGGTTTGTAGTTGGCTGCGATTGTAATTTCTTCTTTGGTTAAGGTTGGGTGCGGGAAAAAAGTATACCTTTTCTTCAATTTCATCCGATTGATACCAGAAGGGAAAGAGTTATGACTAACCAGTAGATGTTAATAAGATTCCTTTCTTGTGTGTTTGTTGCTGGATTTGGGGGAAAAAGTATTTAGGGTTTTAGATGTTTGGTTGTTGTTACTTGAGATTAGATTATTTTCATCTAATCTTGTTATTGAAGAAGCTACTAATGCTTCAAGAGATCATTCTAATGTCTGGAAACTAAGGATCATATGTCATATCTTAACTCTTAAGAACTTGTTTTGTCGTTGTACAAATGTGCATGTGGGATTGAACTAATAAAACTAAAAATCCATTGCGGTAGGGAAGAATTGTGAGTCTGTGACTAACCAGTTCCTGTTAATGAGGTTCCTTTCTTGTGATTTCTCTTTGGTGGAGACTGGATAGTTTTTCTTTGTCTTGCAAACTCAATTATTGTGATCATACTTGAACCATTTTTGAGTTTCTTCAACGTTTCTTGCCTATGCAATCTAGTTTTTTTTTGTTTTCTATGAACATTTCAGTCTAATTAATGTTCTGTTTCTTTGAACTTTATCGGTAACAAATTGATGAATAAAGAAAGACCATGAATGACCTTCATCGAAGCAATGATGGAATGCACATTGTCGTACATCATGACCCAATGCATGTGCAATATGAACATCATGGCTTGCAACATATCAACAATGGAAACAGTATGATGGATGACCATGCTGATGGTGGGATGGATGAGGGAGTGGAGACAGACATTCCTTCTCACCCTGGAAACTCATCTGATCATCATGGTATTGAAAATAGAGATCAATTGACATTGTCATTTCAGGGACAAGTTTATGTCTTTGACCGTGTCTCGCCTGAGAAGGTGACTTTTAAGTCTTTGAATAATTTTGTTTCTTTGATGATTTAGTTATGGATACTTATGGTCAATATATCCAACTGGTTGGTGTTTTCCCCTTATTGAATTGCGTGTCAATATTTTCTACTGCAGGTTCAAGCTGTGCTTTTGTTACTTGGAGGACGGGAGGTAACACAGACACCTCATCAGAACAATAGGGCACTGGTAATAAAAGATTTAATACCAAATGTAAAATATGTTTAACTCCTTGAGTTTGTGGCTGACTAATAAATGAACCAGGGTCCATCTGGGCATCCTCAAAGGCTTAGTGTCTCACAGCGGTTAGCCTCTTTGATCAGATTTAGAGAGAAACGAAAAGGGAGGAATTTCGAGAAGACAATTCGTTACACAGTCAGGAAGGAGGTAGCCTTGAGGTACACTTATGTCTGAATCATCAACTAGGTTTTTGTAGTATATCCATCTTTTGGGATATGATGTTCTTTTAATTAAATTTGTTTTCTTCATGCAGAATGAATCGTAAGAAAGGTCAATTTACATCTTCCAAATCAAGCAATGATGATTCTGCATCGGATTTGGGGTCAAGCCAAAACTGGGCATTAGATGTGAGTGAGACTCACAAGGAAGAAATTTCGTAAGTGGAAAAGTTCTTTAAATATGTTTATCTGACTTTAACTATATAACCTTAACCAACTTGTTATTAACTCAATCAACTCTAAAGCATGGAAATAAATCGATTTTTGTAACTGTCTTGGGACGTTCTTTTCACTTACCATAAACTTTGTCTAGTTACTTCAACTACTTGAAATTATCATCAGTGCATCACTCATTTTCATTTCATACCTCTGATCTAAATCTTCTTCAAATGGTTGTTTTAACATGTTAAGATGCCGGCACTGTGGAATCAGTGAAAAGTCAACTCCAATGATGCGGCGTGGACCTGAAGGACCAAGAACACTTTGTAATGCATGTGGACTAATGTGGGCAAACAAGGTATGCTAATAATTTCTTTTTAACTCATTGATCATACTATATAAATCTAACAATGACATTTGTCATTGGCATAATATTTTCAGGGCACTCTTAGAGACTTGTCCAAAGCCACATATCCTCAAACAGCTCAGAATCTGCCTGGAAATAAGAATGAGGTGAGCAACATCAGTTTTGACTATACTTGTTCTTGCTCAAAACATAGAATAGAGTTTAATTTGTTCTTAAGATTTCAATCTCTTTGTTGCAGGACTCAAATCTTGAGAGTGATCAAATGATTGATGTAGTGGGTAACATTAGCAACTCACAGTGAGAAACCATTTGCGAGCAAGAAAAAATGTCAATAGAAATCATATCCTTTGATGATAGAATCTCATCTAAGGTTTAGGGTTATCTCTGATCTCATAATCAATCTGTTGTAGTCCAGCTGTCTTGTGAACCAAATGAATCTCTTTATAAATACTCTCTATTTCTCTGCTCACTCATTCATCAGAAGAGATGAAAGAAGCCTTTGCTGATGATCTGTCTCTGTCAGTCTTATGTGAAGTTTGAGTACATTTAAAGAAGGTTAGTTTCTTACAAGGTGAAAAAAACAGGAGTACTTTGTATTGCATCATTAAATATTGGTACTAAATTTTTTAATGAAAAACATACTTAGTTGATAAGGGAATAGTTAGTTATTAATGTAGAAACAGTGATTGTTTATGTCGTGCAACCCAAGTGACGATCTAAATGATATCTTGTTTGGATTCATATCGGTTTAGTAAAAATATTTGTAATTCGAAATCAAATCGTAAAAAATTCAAAAAATCCAAAGTTAATCCGAGTTGATTGATTTATTGTAAGCTTATTTAGTTTAAGATAAAATTAGTTTATTTTATAGAAACAAAATAGGATTTTGAGAGTAAACTCGAACCGGTTTGGATTGGAATTTTCTGACCGGGTCCGGATTTATGGCCACGTTCGTTAACCAGCTTGGTTATAGCGACATGATCAGCAACATCACTGTTCTCTCACATTCTCACTCACTTGTTAAAATAATATATGCTGCCACCATGTTCTTCGTTTCCCGGGAAAATCTCTTTCTTACTTTGATCATTTTCTTCTCTTTACCATAAAAAGAACAAAAAAAACAAACTTTCCCACAAATTTTGGTAAAACAAACTAAAATTAGTAATTCCCTGATTCAATTGACTTCTCTCTCTCACTCTTTTATCTCTGTAATTGACAGAGATGTAAGAGAAGAAGATACACAGAGAAGTGTTTAGGTTTTTGTTGCCTTCTCTTCTTTACCAGTTAGGCCATCTCTCTCTCTCTCTCCCTTCACGTTACCAAAAACGACCAAATCATTTAAGTGGTCGTTCTATTTCTCTTCTTTTGAGATTCAAAGAAGAAGAAAGCTTGGTGAGAAGAATGACTAATTCATCAAGTAATGGGATGCTTCTGACATCAATGTCAGGAAGACATGATGATATGGAAGCTGGAACTGTTAAAACTGAAGAACATCATGATAAGGATCCTAATGATCCTTTTGATATTGATAACACTAAGAACGCTTCTGCTGACTCTCTTCGTCGATGGAGGGTATATATATATATATGTTTCTTTTTTATCATTTTCAAATTTATACTTCAAGAATATAGAGATTTGAGTTTACATTTATGTAGCAAGCTTCACTTGTATTGAATGCATCGCGGCGATTTCGATACACTTTGGATTTAAATAAAGAAGAAAATTATGATAATCGAAGGAGGATGATTAGAGCTCATGCTCAAGTCATTAGGGCAGCTTTGCTTTTTAAATTGGCTGGAGAACAAAACGTTGGTATGATCTCATTTTGCACAAAAGTTAAATCAAATCTCTGTTTTTTCTTATAAACTAATCTTTAGTTTCATTTGGATCACAGCGTTTGGTTCATCATCATCAACTCCAGCAGTTTCTACTGATCACTTTGATATTGACCTTGAAAAACTTGTGTCAATGACAAGGAACCAGAACATGTCTAATTTACAGCTACATGGAGGGGTATGTATATATATATGATTAAATGTTACATGTTTTTATTATAACATACTGACATTAACTGTCATATTTTGTCAGGTCAAAGGTGTTGCAGAGAAGTTGAAGTCCAATCTTGAGCAAGGAATCAATGAAGATGAGAAAGAGGTGATAGATAGGAAGAATACATTTGGATCTAACACTTATCCAAAGAAGAAGGGCAAAAACTTCTTTGTAAGCAACTCTAGTTGGTTTCACTCTTTACTTAACTTCTTCTTCTGTGTTTTCTCATACTTTTTTTAACGTTTTATTTGTCTAAAAGATGTTCCTATGGGAAGCTTGGCAAGATTTGACTCTTATCATCTTGATAATTGCGGCTGTAACATCATTGGCATTGGGAATAAAGACAGAGGTATGTTTTCCTTTCATATAAGTTGTTAACTTATTTGCTGTCTTATATAATTTCTTTACTACAACTTCATCAGGGTTTGAAAGAAGGTTGGCTTGATGGTGGAAGCATCGCGTTTGCAGTTTTGCTTGTCATTGTTGTTACAGGTATGAATGAACATTTTTTTTATTCATCTATTCTTAATCTTGCTCTTGATCCATTTTAACATGATCTTTACTTTAAAGCTTTATCTTTTTTTTATTCTTTCAGCTGTTAGTGACTATCGCCAATCTCTTCAGTTTCAGAACCTCAATGATGAAAAGAGAAACATACAACTAGATGTACATGCTGCTTTACATCTTAAAGATTGTTTTGCAGTTTACAGTATATGTTGTTTTTGAGCTGATAATTAAGTAAATGAAAACTCTTACAGGTCATGAGAGGAGGGAGAACAGTGAAGATCTCAATCTATGATGTCGTTGTCGGAGATGTTATCCCTCTTAGAATAGGTGACCAGGTAGGTATACTTGGTCAATATATTATATTTCCCTCTGTTGCTTCAGAATAAAATTATAGTTTGACCTTAATGTATTGTATCCATCTAGGTTCCTGCGGATGGAGTGCTTATTAGTGGTCATTCTCTGGCTATTGATGAATCTAGCATGACCGGTGAAAGCAAGATTGTGAGTTCCATCATTGTACAATGTTATATGCATCATCGTCTCTTTCTAGTTGCTTAAACAGAGACCTTTGTTGCAGGTTCATAAGGATCAAAAGTCTCCTTTTCTAATGTCTGGTTGTAAAGTAGCAGACGGTGTCGGTAATATGCTGGTAAATGTTTTGAGGCTTTTGTCTTGTGTTTTAGTGTTTTTAAATCTTTTTCATATCTTCTGGTAGTTATACTTTGTGAATCTTTCTTAATAGGTTACTGGTGTTGGAATCAACACTGAATGGGGACTGTTGATGGCAAGTATCTCAGAGGACACTGGCGAAGAGACTCCCTTGCAGGTATATCATCTTGATCACATTAATGTCTTAAAGAAGCCTAATATTTTCATTTTAATAATATTATAACAGGTGAGATTAAATGGTCTTGCAACCTTCATTGGTATAGTAGGGCTTTCAGTAGCTCTTGTTGTCCTGGTGGCTCTTCTTGTCAGGTAATATTTTGGTTTATAAATATTACATGTCATGTTGATGGCTATAATCTTGAATTTTCTTTCAGATATTTTACTGGAAATACACATGATCCTAGTGGAGCAACCCAGTTTATTAAAGGGATGACTAGTATTGGTGACATTGTAGATGACTGTGTAAAGATATTTACAATCGCTGTAAGTATCATCAATCCCACAGTTCTTGATTAGTATTCTAGAGACATGTCAATTAATTATGGCCTTTGTTTAGGTTACTATTGTGGTTGTGGCAGTGCCTGAGGGACTTCCCCTAGCAGTTACCCTTACGTAAGTCAGTCGTACTTAGTAATATAAGAACTACTACATCTCTTAGGTGTTGTTGATCTACTCTTTTCTTGATACCTTATTTTGCAGTTTGGCTTACTCAATGCGAAAGATGATGGCAGACAAAGCTTTGGTAAGAATCAAAACGGCTTTAGTTTTTTCTTCTTGGTTTATTGTCTGACCATGTTTTCAATTGCTAAACAGGTTAGGAGGCTTTCAGCTTGTGAAACCATGGGCTCAGCAACAACCATTTGCAGTGACAAAACTGGAACATTAACTTTGAATCAGGTGCGATGAGAGCTTCTTCCTTGACATGAAAATATGATATGTATCCTCTAGATAGCTAACTTTACCACTCATAAAAAATAATACAGATGACTGTGGTTGAGACTTATGCTGGAGGATCAAAGATGGATGTAGCAGACAACCCTTCTGGACTCCACCCTAAACTTGTTGCCTTAATAAGTGAAGGTGTTGCACAAAACACCACAGGAAACGTCTTTCATCCTAAGGTGCGTTTTTATCTACTCTCGAACCAGTCTTAGCTTCTTATGAACTGAAACGAGCCAACATGCTGATTTTTCTTACTCTTAAGACTAAGTTTATCCTGTGGTTATCAGATGATTAGTGATTCATATTGTTTTATTGTAGAATGGTGGAGAGGTAGAGATATCTGGATCTCCTACAGAGAAGGCAATTCTATCTTGGGCATATAAGGTATCATATCTTTGTTCCATCTTTGACATATTTTTGCTCTGTATGTGAAACTATATTTAAAGAAAGCTATTGTTGCAGTTGGGGATGACGTTTGATACCATCAGGTCAGAGTCTGCTATCATCCATGCTTTCCCTTTCAACTCAGAGAAAAAGCGTGGAGGTGTTGCCGTGCTTCGAGTAATTTCTTAATCTTTTCTAACAATGTTAACACTACATAACCTTTTTTATTGGTTGCTTATTCTCATCCCCACACAATGAGGACATAATGAACTTCTAATATTTTTACTGTGAAGCTGATTAGGTGTATTTTAAACTCATTGCAGGGTGATTCTGAGGTTTACATTCATTGGAAGGGAGCAGCAGAGATAGTTCTTGGTTGTTGTACACAATACATGGACTCAAATGGTACTCTACAGTCCATTGATAACCAGGAGGTGAGGTGACAGTCACCTGGACATGCTCTGTTATAGCCTAAAGACTTTTCATCTGAAATTTCAAAAAAAAACAATCTTGTTTTGCAGGAATTTTTCAGAGTTGCTATTGATACCATGGCGAAAAATAGCTTGCGATGTGTTGCTATTGCATGCAGAACACAAGAGCTGAATAAAGTTCCCAAGGAACAAGAGGACTTGGATAAATGGACTTTACCAGAAGATGATTTGACTTTGCTTGCTATCGTTGGTATAAAGGTATTCTAAAAAAATCTTTTTATTGGGTTAACTATTTGGTTTGTTTTATGTGTTCACTATATGACTTTGTTCTTTATTTATGCTAATATAGGATCCATGTCGTCCTGGTGTCAGAGAAGCAGTGAGAATCTGCACTAATGCTGGTGTTAAGGTAGGCTCCTAGCCTCTTTGTATATGAAATGATCATCATATAAGCTTCTCAGCCTATCTGTAACGTTCAAAAATGATAAGTATATGTGATATCTATCTAGGTACGAATGGTGACTGGTGATAATCTTCAAACAGCAAAAGCAATTGCGTTGGAGTGTGGTATACTTTCATCAGATACAGATTCTTTTGAGCCTACTATCATCGAAGGCAAAGTTTTCCGTGAGCTATCTGAAAAAGAGAGAGAACAAGTAGCCACGAGAATAACAGTGATGGGTAGGTCCTCTCCTAATGACAAGCTTTTACTTGTTCAAGCATTACGTAAAAATGGAGATGTTGTTGCTGTCACTGGTGATGGTACTAATGATGCTCCTGCTCTTCATGAGGTTAGAAATCTTCTCTTCTTTTCATTATTTTAAAATCTTTTTACAAGTTGGTTATATGTTAGGTCTGTGTCTCATTTGCTTTGTACTATATAGGCAGACATAGGTCTCTCTATGGGTATCTCAGGAACTGAAGTGGCTAAAGAGAGTTCTGACATCATTATTTTGGATGACAACTTTGCTTCTGTAGTAAAGGTTAGTACTTACTAAAACAAATATTATCTTTCATCACTTTGAGCTATTTCTAATGTCTTTCTAATCATGCAACTCTGTTTTCACTCTTATAGGTTGTTCGATGGGGCCGTTCTGTGTACGCAAATATTCAGAAGTTTATACAATTCCAGCTTACTGTGAACGTTGCAGCTCTTATAATCAATGTTGTAGCAGCTATGTCTTCTGGTGACGTCCCTCTAAAAGCAGTTCAGGTGAACTAAATTTCCCTTGTGTTTTGATCTTGAAAACAGTGAACCTTGATTCTATCTTAAATGGAAGAGAATGGTGTTCTTTGATACAGCTGCTTTGGGTTAACCTTATAATGGATACTCTTGGAGCACTTGCACTCGCTACAGAGCCACCAACTGATCATCTTATGCATAGAACCCCTGTTGGAAGAAGGTATAATAACATCATGGAAATGTTAGTTTCTGTCATATGGTTTGTGATTGGTTTGTTTCTTGATTTGCAGGGAACCTCTTATTACAAACATCATGTGGAGGAATTTGCTTGTGCAGGTGACTTTCTCATCAAGAAAAACAAACTTGTTTTATCTTTAAGTTTATATATAATCTTGGGTATTGTTTTGCAGTCGTTCTATCAAGTGGCAGTTCTTCTAGTTCTCAACTTTGCTGGCTTTAGTATTCTTGGTTTGAACCAAGATAACCATGCGCATGCTGTGGAAGTAAAGAACACTATGATCTTCAACTCCTTTGTTATGTGTCAGGTTAAAACAAAAGCAACTTCTCTTTCATCTCTGTTCTTAAAACATACGTATTAATCTTTCAACTCTTCTAGATCTTCAACGAGTTCAATGCAAGGAAACCTGATGAAATGAACGTTTTCCGAGGAGTATTTAAGAACCCTTTATTCGTCGGAATTGTTGGAATCACTTTCATACTTCAAGTAAGAGATTAACACAAAGCATTCATCTCTCTTGTGACTTTTTATAGCCTCTGCTGATAGTTAATGCTTTTGCTTGAAAATGCAGATACTCATAGTTACTTTCCTTGGGAAATTTGCTCACACTGTTAGACTGGGATGGCAGCTATGGATTGCTTCTATCGCCATTGGGTTGGTCAGGTTAGTCCAAGAAACTTTAGTTCTAAGTGCTTATGAATTACATGGATCACTATTTTCCACAACTATAAATGAACAATTTATCCCTACTACCATTGCAGCTGGCCACTAGCAGTTGTTGGTAAACTGATTCCTGTACCCAAGACTCCAATGAGCGCCTACTTCAAGAAACCATTCCGTAAATACAAAGATTCAAGAAATGCATAGAACATAAAAGATTCATCTTCCTCATACTGCAACTACAGAAGCAATAACAGATAAACCTGTGATAATGGCTTAAACCTCTAACCTCAGAACAAACCCCAAAAAAAAAAGCTTTCTTCTTTCTTTCTTTTTAATGGTAAACGTATTTTTTTAAAGTATATTTCATGATCCAATTCTTGTCTCTTTGCATTTATTTGTTATTTTTGTATGATGTAATGTGCAACTGTGAATTGAACTTGGATTTGAGGTTGTACTAATGGGAGTTTGGCTCAGTCTTTGGTTTCCAAAAGTGTTCATACAAACCAAATTTTTGCTTCTATGTCTGAAGATGCCATAGTTCATTTTTTAAGTAGTTTTCAAAAAATCTTGTATACTTAACCCTAATATATTTTAAAACATGGTTCTGGGATTTTGCTTCTCTGGACAGTTGGACAAGGACTGTAAAAATCTTGTCTGCATTTTTTTATTTGTAATGAAACCTTAAGACTCTACTTTTAATAATGAAAACATCTTCTGATTCTTGCTTGAGAACACCATTTTGTGTATTCTCTCTAAGACTTATAGAAATGTTAATTTATGACCCACCCTTCTTTACTATTACAGCCATATGATTCGGATTCAGGCAGACCTTATAACAAGTAGAAAACGCTTATGACAAGGGTCGCATCCTTAAAATCTGATGAGTAGAGAGAGGCCTTTGAAACAATACACAATGGGAAAGTCACTAAACTAGCTTCTAGTTTCACATTCAGGATCTCAAAGTAGAGCCTAAAGCTGTACACTTAACATCAGTTAGATAGATAGATGAAGACTCCATTTGAAACATGCTTTGCTCATAGCAACTTCTGCCTCTGTCTCTGTTTCTGAATGTCAGAAGGTGATCTTACCATACTTTGTAGGTGAATGAATTGTTTCTCTATTTGGGAGCCTCGACTTTGTCTTTACTAAACGTCCCTGCATAAGGCCAAGCCAGAGCTGGGGATGTATGTATGTATCAATGTATGTTTGTTCAACTATAAACCTAAAGTGTAATCAGTAATGAAGCGTTTATATTCATATGTTAAATCAGCAGTCTGTGTTTGTTCATCAGCCTAAGGAAAGAGAATGATCACAACATGGGAAATGCTCAAGAATGACACCCATGAGATAGATTACGAGAGCCGCATTCCCATGGTCATGCAGTGAATGAAGTTGATGAAAGGTCTCTGGAAGTTATCATGTTATGATCTAATGTAATGTTATGTTATCTCCTAGCTAACATAGCAAATGGAGTTTCAGTGGGATGAATCGATCAGAATGATGAAAATGAATCCCACAAAGTGATGTGTTAAAGAGGAAAATAAGATAAACAAACAGCAAAACCAAACTCCTACAGAATTAAAACAATCATCAAAACCCACACTGAGAATGCATGTAAGCAAAGCTAATAGAAACTTAAACATGTTATATGTTGATGAAGTCACACTATATGCATCCATCACATGACAAAGAAGCAATGCTGATGATGCTTAAAAATATAGAGAATGAGAATGGATGCAATGCGGACTGCTTGCAAGATGCATCCTATTCGTGCAGTTGTTGGGATATAAAGAAGAGAGTATGTCCCCCTTCAAGGCCTACTGATATGTCTGGGCTCCATTGGCACTTGGAGAAGGAAAGAAAGAGTAACTGCCACCGTCCTTTCTCTTCCCATATGGATTCTTGGAATATGTAGCATTGGATTAAGAAGAGACAAAGGAAAAAGAAAACACAACTGGGATGTTGAAATATAAAAGAAACAGCATAAGAAAAAAAGAAAAACAAGTCGAGTAAGTAGTTAAAGGATATTGGATCCTCATGCCAACTGAACCAGAACTCGGAATGACAGCACCTTGCAAATTATGGTGAACATTTTTGGCACTATTGATATCCTGCAAGTCCAAGTAAAATTATTTAACAATATCCTACAAAAATTATTGTTTGGAACGTATACACGCAAATGGCCAAGGTTCAGAATTAACCTCGAATTCAATAAAGCAAACTGTATGCCTTTCTTGTCTCAGAATCTTCATTTGTTTGAAACCAGGTTGCCTACAAGATGAAAGTAGAGTTAACCACAGGATTCTTGACACATAAAAGCCAAGATATCAATGGATAGGGAGGTGTTATTAAAGCAAAAAAATACTTACGCACTCAACAAGCTTCTCAATTCTTCTTCGTTTATATTCTCCCCGAGATTTCCAATAAAAAGGGTATTGCAAGGAGGGTTATCCTTAATATTCTGCAATTGGAGAAATAGAGACATAAGATCAGCAAAACAAGGCTAGTTAAACCTCAAACGGGTACAACCATCTGAGAGTATAGCATGTGATAGGAAGAATGAACTTTGAGTTGGCAAAGGTTAGAAGGATAAGCAAGTACCAAATCATTCCAGGTAGATAAAGGAATGTTATGTAAATAAAACCATTAAAAATGCAACTTCACCTGGACGGGCACATATGAACTAGGAGCTGCTAAAGGAGCGGGTGCAGGCATTGGTACAGGGGGAGCATGGTAACCTGCATATGGGTCATACGGTGGAGGTGCAGGTGCCATATACCTGAATCAAATTATTATATCTGATGTCATGTAAACAACTACACAAAGAGAAGATGTACAAAATAAATCATCGTCCCAAGTTTTTACACAACTAAAACCATACATATGTAACAGAATCAAATGCCTCACCCATGAGGTGGACCCCACACTGGAGGCGGAGGAGGGTGGAAGGGAGAAGGACTATACACAGAGTGTGTACAGTCGCCACCAGTTCGTAGGCGCTTACTTTGATCATAAGCATTTGAATCCCCAACTATTCCTACAGAATACCAGTGGAGTTCAAAGGTGAAAACATGACTGGTAATATTACCAATGGAAAGTAAGAAACTGTACCAAACATGCTTCAATAACAAGATCAATGCTTTAGATAGAAAAAAAGGAGCTAGTTTATGTCATAAAGATGGAGCTAACCTCTTTTAACAAAGAGATTCTTCTTGGCCATCTCTGTATGTATCACAGAATTTAACTCAGCATCAAACACCAGATGCTACATGCCAATAAAAACAAAATATGTCATAAAGTAAAGATAAAAAAAAGGACTTGAACTAAAAAAATGATCAGAAGCAGAAAGACAGACCTGAAGATTATCTTTTGCTGCTATTGCGAACTGAGCTGTGGAGAAAAGAGCAAAACCCATAGGCTTTTCTCCCTTGAAGTTCACTTGAGAAGCCTCGTAACCAGGTAACCATCTTAAAAGATTCACAAGCTCTCTCTCTTTTACATCATCAGGAAGCCCTGCGATGAAGATTGTTCGAAGCTGAACAATAGATTCGAGCTCATGTAAGATATCATTATATCAATGTAAGAATTTGAGAAATTTGAAGTTTTATAAGTTCATCATGAAATAAAGTTGAGCAATTAATCGAATTCGTTACACAATTTTCGTCTTAAGCTATATTTGTATATCGAAAAGCAGTTTAATAAAAAATCTCAACTTAATCAATAACCACGACGACGTATCAGAAGAATCACCAATATATATAGAGAGATGTCAAAAGAGAAAGAGAGAAAGTTGTAACCTCGTCGTAAGGAGGACGATTATGGTTGTCAACTAAAGCAGGAGGAGGAGGATGATGGTGATGAACGTGCGGGGGATGTGGTGGAGGAGCTGATGAAACAGAGG
>KE156812.1:35943-57290 GCA_000411055.1 Leavenworthia alabamica
TAACTAAATATAATAATTAACATATAATATACAATAATTATTATATAAATTATGTATATATAAATAAGTTATATATATATATATAATAGATAATTTAAATATGAATTACACTATTATAGTAATATAATAATAATTTTATATATTAATAAGTTACAGCTTTACCAATCAGTTAAATACATACAATAATAAAAACATACAACTTCAGCTCTATAGTGCTAATACTCCTTACATCAGATGATTTAATAAAAGTGTTACCAATAAAGGCATATTTATAAAGCTTAGTTAAATTTTTTTAATTTAACCATTTTTTCTCAATATTTTTTAACCGAAATCGACTCGTACACGAATCTGAACCGAACCCGATAAAATTATTCTATCGGATATTAAACTCCTAAATCTAATATATTCGAACCCGTATGGGTTTTACCCGAACCCGATTTGATTACCCGAATAACCAACCCTATAGTCTAAAATGAAATGAAATGAAGTGTTCATGCACTTTCGATACATAGATTGTAAAAATTAGGAAATAAAGCAGAGAGTTGGGTCTAAAATGGGTTATAATTAATCATTAATTAACATATAAGTATATAACTCTCAATACAAAGTACGTAAGTCATTCACATATGATTTAGTTAAACGTACATAAAATGAAGACTCTTTCAAAAGTCAAAGTAAAGATCATATAATATAGTAAATCTTCGAGAAAAAAAACACACACACATCAACCAAGTGCTAAAGCCACAAAGCACCAGCTTCCTTGAGCAACTTTTTCAATGACCCATTGAGATGAAGAGTCATGACAGTATTAGCCGTTCCTACAAATTTCCCTCCAACAAAAACCGCCGGAACCGTAGGGCTACAACCTAACCTAGCCAAAGCCCTTTCGATATCTTTCCCATACATGTTTTGGTCTATCTCTACAATAGCCGGACTCACACCTTGTTCATAAAACAGTCGTTTAATTGCATGGGACATGCAACACGTACTCTTGCTGAATATCACCACAGCTCTTTCTGATGCCAATGTTGCTACCACATCCATTTTGTAGTAATACTCTTTTACTTCGTATATATTTGTCTTATAAACGGTTGGAGATTTTGTGTTGATGGGTTTGTTTTGGAGATGTGAGTCTTGGAACTCTATATATGCATACTCACATATGATCTTTATGAAGATAAAGAGGTATATCTTGGATTAATGACGAGGCAATGCTATAGGGAGAATCTTAATTGTGGGAAGTTGGATTTTGGATAAGAGAAGAAGATGATATGATGCTTGAGAGTTGACAAAATGTGAGTAAGAGAGTGTAAAGAGAATAGAACTTTGATATACATGAATATTGTAACTTGTGATCATTATGATGAACGAATAGAAAATTTCATATAGCTGATGACTTGACAATTAACTCATGCAGCTCTATTCATGGACCATAAGTTAAAGTTTTACACTTGCATGTTGGGTTTACTATAACAAAAACAGTTCATATATATTCTTAATAATAATATGATGAGATACATAATTCCTTTGTGACTCTTGAGATATCAAAGGAGCCATATCCAAAACTAATGACACGTGTACGATGATGCAAGTGGAGACAAGACAGTTCTACTAACACGAAATCTGAAAGCACTTCCGTAACAAAAAAAAAATGGGTTAAGAAAATATTATAAAAAATCAGTTTTTATTTAAGAACATTTTTTAAAAATTTAAGAAATCTTTCTATTTTGAATTAGGTAAATTTATCATAAAATATTAGTAAAAACTTCATGAAATGAATATTAATTATAGATATATGAATTAAATGATTAGCTTTTACTATGTGTACTACTACTATATATTTAAAATTTAAATTAATGTACTAGACGATTCTCAATTTGATTCTGGAATCTTTGTAATCTAAATTAGATGATTGATTGGCTCATTCTAACTTTGAATCAAACTAAAGCTGATGTAATCTTAAAAACTGAATGTAACCGAAATCGTTGAAGATTATTCTAATAAGATTACTCAAATAATCTCGTTATAAAACTAGTATGAAAAAAGAATAATATATTATTGGATTCTATATGTTGGAATAGGATAAAGGAATATGATTATAGATTGAATAAAAAAATCTATTCTCTATATCACCACTTGTTACAATCTCACTACCTATTTGCATAGATAAATAAATAATCTAACAAATTCAAATATAAAATTTTCGTTTTTGGTGTTTTTTATGATATTATAACTAAACCAGTTCAAACATAACAGTGTTTATGCGTAACTTAGTTGAGTCTCACGTCTCTTTGTAGTAGAAACTTATTTTCTAGTTTTGTCTTGTACGAAAACAAATCATTATAATATAGATTTTCATGTCAGTATTATACTTAAGTTTATATTTTCAATATTACTAGAATTAAAGCATTTTTTAAAATGGGTATTTTTGTCTACGCAACTAATTTTGTAATCAAAAGTCTAAGCACACAGAAAGGAACATGACCTTGTTTAAGAAAAAATTAATTTTACATAAATATTTTTTTTTTTCATTTTATGTGGAAAAATATATAAGATATTCATTTATCTTTTTTATTTTTTATTTTTTTTTTCTATTTTGAAAATTTTAAATATTGTATAGGTTGAGGAAATAAAATAAAATTATAGATGTATAAATCTTTTTATTCTAAAATTTGGTTTTTTGATTGCTCATCCCTTTACCGTAGATTTTCGCCGTGATTTTGTGTAATCGTAGTGATTAATACTGAACCGATTTTTTTACTATTAATCTTTGTTTAACCGATTAATTCTATTTAGCCAATTTTTAAGAAAAATTTAGAAAAAAACGTGGCGAATCTTGTTTACATAATAAAAATTTGATTTCTAATAATCTTTTAAAGTTAAAAAAATTTAGTATAAAATCCAATAAATCAATTATGAACTAAAATGGAGCTCATATTATGAATTATGAACTAATCGAAGATACCTCTTTGTAATTTGATCAACGAAGCAAACTCACATTTCCATTAAAAGCTATTATTTTTATGAGATTTGAAATCAGATTACAAGACTAGAGCCACACAGGTCATGAATTTGGAGGAACATTTATCGTTAGGTGAGTTCCATGTGTTAAATGTTATAAAGAATCATATTTTAAGAGGATCACCAGGAGAAGCTCTAGTTTTATACAAAAGCATCCGCCGGAAAGGTGTATTTTTTCCGGGATGGGTTCCTCTGCTTTTTAAGTCATGTGCTTGCATTCTTCCAAGTTTTGTTTTTGGGAAGCTGTTGCATTCTGAATCAATAAAGTTCGGTATTTGTTCTGATGTTATGGTGACAACTTCTCTTATCAACTTGTATGGTAAAAGGGGATGTATAGTTTCTGCACGCAAGGTGTTTGATGAAATGCCTGAGAGAACCGTGGCTACTTGGAATGCTATGATAGGTGGGTATATGTGTAATGGTGATACAGTGTCAGCTACTAGATTGTTTGAACAGATTCCAGGTTGTAGAAATACAATAACTTGGATCGAGATGATGAAAGGGTATGGGAAGATAAAAGAGATCGATAAAGCTAGAGATTTATTTGAGAGAATGCCTCTTGAGTTAAAGAATGTTAAGGCTTGGTCAGTGATGCTTGGAGTTTATGTTAGTAATCGAGAAATGGAGGATGCAAGGAAATTTTTCGAGGAGATACCGGAAAAGAACTCTTTTGTTTGGTCATTGATGATCTCTGGGTATTTTAGAATAGGTAAAGTAGATGAGGCTACATGTATGTTTCATCGTGTTTTTGTTCGAAGTTTGGTGATTTGGAACACTTTGATCACTGGTTACACACAGAATGGGTATTCAGATGATGCTATTGATGCTTTCCATAAGATGCAAGAAGAAGGGTTTGAACCAGATGAAGTAACGGTTTCAAGTGTTTTATCAGCTTGTGCTCAATCAAGTCGTGTTGATGTTGGAAGAGAAGTTCATTCTCTGATCAATCGTAAAAGAATCGAGCTTAGTAAGTTTGTTTCAAATGCTTTGATTGATATGTATGCTAAATGTGGGGATTTAGAGAATGCGAAATCCGTGTTTGAGTCTTTAAGTTTGAAAAGTTTAGCTTCATGGAACTCTATGATCTCATGTCTTGGCATACATGGGAAAAGCAAAGAAGCTTTAGAGATGTTCAGAAGATTAGAGAGGTTCGATACAAAACCCGACGAGATCACATTTGTAGCAGTTCTCACTGCTTGTGTTCATGGAGGTTTTGTTATGGAAGGTCTAAAGATATTCTTGGAGATGAAAACTAAAGATGTGAAACCAAATGTGAAGCATTTTGGATGTTTGATTCATCTCTTGGGACGGTCAGGGAAACTAAAGGAAGCTTATAGATTAGTTAAAGAAATGCCTATGGAACCAAACGACACCGTTTTGGGAGGTTTACTTGGTGCTTGCAAAGTTCATATGGATACAGAAATGGCTGAACAAGTGATAAAGATGATTGAGAGTAGAGAAAACCATCTTTTGTCGATATCGAATTTGTATGCACACAATGAAAGATGGGAAAGAGCTGAAATGCTGAGATTGGAAATGGAGAAAAGAGGTCTTAAGAAGAAATGTCCAGGGTTTAGCTCACTAGTTTTGACCTCATGAGTCTACACCTTAAGCTATTAGAAAAGTCTCTTGTTAACTTTACCTTGAACATAGTATCTAATCTGTTCTTTACAAGATAGTACTCTTGCTTCACTTGTTGCAAACATCTATCACACAACATACTCGAGTCGAGAGACGGGACTGAGTTGAGAAAATAGAGAGGAAATTTTCTTATAACAACAACAAACCACAACAGTGTAATTTTTTTTTCTTTTTTTCTTTTTCTTTTTAATAAATCTACATTGAAGTTGTTCTATATGAGTGGCTTAGAGACAATTTTTCATTCGTTTTTAGTGAAATATTTGTATTTTACAGTCACATAAAAAGGGAAAAATATTTGCCACAACAAAATATATTAAAAATGGTTTACAATTATAATAAAATTCAAAATTATAATTTCAACTGAATTCTTTTTAAAACTTAATTTCAAATTTATTACTTCATTTTCTTATATATTTTAGTTTTATTTAATTTTTATTAAAGTGTTAAATTTTCACTATGTGAAAACATAACGAACGGGATATAAATTCAGTTTTTTAAGAGTTTTTTAAATTTAACACCCTAACTTCTAATTTTTTTTTTTTTTTTATTATCTTATTTATAAACTATTTAACCTTTTTTATTTATTTTTTATTAAAATGTTAAATTTTCGTTATGTGAAAATATATTAAAATATCATACCTTTAACGGACCAAAGATATGGATGTGATGTGATATTCAATTTGTTTTTCACAGTTTTTAAAGTTAAACACCTTAATTTCTAATTAAAAAAAAAATATATTTTATTATATTTTTTTTTTATTAAAATGTTAAATTTTCGTAACGTAAAAAGCTTATATTGTATATCACACCTCTAACGGACCAAAAAATATGGATGGGATGAGAAATTCGGTTTGTTTTCACAATTCTTAAAATTTAACACTTTAATTTTTTTTTGTTTTATTATCTTATTTATAAACTAATTTAATTAAAATGTTGAATTTTCGTTATGTAAAAACATCACACCGCTAACAGATCACGTATATGGACGAGATACAAAATTTGGTTTATTTTTCACAATTCTTAAAATTTAACACTTTATTTTTTTTATCTTATTTATATATGATTTTATTAAAGTGTTAAATTTTCGTTATGTAAAAACATATTGAATATTACACCGCTAACAGGATACAAAATTCGGTTTGTTTTCTCAATTCTTAAAATTTAACACTTTAATTTTTTTTTTTAATTTTTTTTTTATTATCTTATTAATAAACTATAAACCAATTTTAGTAAAATGTTAAAATTTTAGTTATGTAAAAAACACAGCTAACAAACCAAAAATTTAACACTTTAATTTTTTTTTGTTTTATTATCTTATTTATAAACTATAAACTAATTTTATTAAAGTGTTGAATTATCATCACACCGCTAACATACCACGTATATGGACAAGATGCAAAATTCGGTTTATTTTTCACAATTCTTAAAATTTAACACTTTATCTTATTTATGATTTTATTAAAGTGTTAAATTTTCGTTACGTAAAAACATATTGAATATTACACCGCTAACGGACCAAATATATAGACAGGATATAAAATTCGGTTTGTTTTCACACATCTTAGATTTAACACTTTATTTTTTTTATAAATTTTTTGTTTTATTTTATTTATATATGATTTTATTAAAATGTTAAATTTTCGTCATGTAAAAACATATTGAACCTTATACTGCTAACGGACCAAATATATGGACAGGATATAAAATTCGGGGTTTGTTTTCACACATCTTAGATTTAAACACTTTAATTTTTTTTTAATTTTTTATTTAATTTTATTTATATATGATTTTATTAAAATATTAAATTTTCGTCATGTAAAAACATATTGAACCTTATACCGCTAACGGATCAAATATATGGATAGGATATAAAATTCTGTTTGTTTTCACACATCTTAGATTTAACACTTTAATTTTTTTTTTAATTTTTTGTTTTATTTTATTTATATATGATTTTATTAAAATGTTAAATTTTTGTCATGTAAAAACATATTGAACTTTATACCGCTAACAGACCAAATATATGGACATGATATAAAATTCGTTTTGTTTTCACACATCTTAAATTTAACACTTTAATTTTTGTTTTATTATCTTATTTAATTATTTAATTTTAGTAAAGTGTTAAAATTTTTGTTACGTAAAAACATATTGAGCATCACACCGTTAACAACCCAAATATATGGACAGGATGTGAAATTCGGTTTATTTTCACACTTTTTCAAATTTAACACTTCACTTTTTAGTTTCTAATATTTTTCATTTTATTATTTATAAACTATATAAACCAATTTAATTTTGTACCTTAGATTGGGTTTCCAAGCACTTTGTGATCTATCCATTTGATAACTTTCCAGTAGATTTTACGATCAACTCTAAATCGTATAAGGTTTATACAATTTTGATTCAATTTCAAAATTACACAATTACGATTCCAAAGATCTTAAGCAAAGAAGAGAAGATTATTGTCAATAAGTGTGTATATAGGGCTGGGCAAAATATTCGATAGATTCGGTTCGATTCGGTATTTGAATCGATTCGAATTGAAAAATCCGAATATTCGTATTTTTTCTAAGCAAATCAAATAGCAAAATTTAGTATTCGTAAAAAACGAATCAAATATCAAATATTACTTTTGGGAGGACCGAATATTCGCTTCGATTCGGATATTTATCATATATATAATTATATATAAATATATTAAAATATATAGTAATAAATATATATGTATAAACAGAAAATTTAATGATTATGGTCATTTATTTNAAAAAATATTTTGTCTATATTAGAAAATTATGATTTAAAAAATCAAAACTAGACAAAAAAAAACGAATCGAAGCGAAGCAAATACTTCGCAAATAATACAAAAAATTCCGAATATTCGTATTTCCGAATATTCGGAAATTTTCGAATCGAAGCGAATCACAATATTAACTATTCGACAGAAACGAATCGAATCACGAATAGTAGAAAATCTCCGAATATTCGCTTCGTGCCCAGGCCTATGTGTACATACCTTGCTTGAACTGTAGAAATTGTTGTCAAAACATGTATCAACATTACTTGACGAAATTGAAACACGAATCAAACCTAAATTAAGACGAAAACATCACAGAACATAAGAAATTAAAATATGCCCAACCGAAGAAATAATCTAAAATCTAAACAACAAAATTACAAAAATTAAACGAATTGACTAATAGAAACTTCAGTAATACTCAAATTTTGGATTTTAATTTTGTTTATAAGAGAGAGAACAAGAGAGATGAAATTTACCATTGCGTAGAAAACAAGAGGATCCTCCGACACTCCGACCCAATATAACAAACAACACATAGTGTTTCTGTAATTGTTCAAATAAGTTAGAGAAACGGATTTTTAAAGAAAATTCAAAATTCAAATAAACAAAATTAGATTCTTACAATTCCACTTCTGGTTTCACGATTCATAAAAAAATTTTGGTTGATCTTACGCTTTCTGATTCTTTTCTTGCAGAGAATTTACAGAAACCTTATAAAAAATATATTATTTTAATTAGAACTAAACATTTAAAAGCAATAGAACATGAATCAACACAATATGAAAATTGCTTCGAGATTGATAACACTTACCATTCAATGAAACTTTGGCGCTTTGCTTTATTTCTTCTCTCTAAGTTTTTATTTTTTAACAAAGATAAAGAAAGATATGTTCAAGTTTCTTCTGGGCAAAAGTCATTTATATAGGCAAGCTTTGTTTATTTCTTTCAACGGCTAAATTTTCCACCGTCCATTTTAAATTTTGATTTTAGATTTACTTTTTGCGGATAAAATAAGTTACTGTTATCGACTGACGAGACGAGACCTATATTAAATTTACACAGCCACAGTCATTAGTCATTACAATTAGGCCCATTGGGTCTTAGGCCCAAAACAAGCAAATTTTAGAGACACTCACTGGAAAAAGCCGTAAAACTTTCTACATCTCCAGGGTCCAAGTACGATTTCATATATTAATATATTGTTTATTTAATTTTATGTATCTATTCGTTATAATTATATATCTGTAGTATGTATATTGTAAATATGTTGTTTCTAATTGCAAATATTTTTAATTTAATGGAAAAGGTAAAAGGTGTAGGTATTTTGATAAAATTTCCTACAAAATCTGAATAGTGGAAATCATGTGGTATACATGACAATATGATGTGTTAGGACACAGTGACAATGTGACTCTTGTGACCATTCCTACACAAACACAATGTGTCACTTGTTCGAGTATTCATCATTTATCCTTAAAACTTATTGATCTACCTATGTACATAATTAGATTTATACCATCTGACTCGTAAGATATATTTTTATTTGTCTGCAACCATAGTGAAATACAGTTGCCACCTTTAAATACATTTTCCCCACG
This sequence comes from Leavenworthia alabamica, assembly GCA_000411055.1. Lineage (NCBI taxonomy): Eukaryota > Viridiplantae > Streptophyta > Magnoliopsida > Brassicales > Brassicaceae > Leavenworthia > Leavenworthia alabamica. The sequence goes on from KE156812.1 coordinate 45,004, forward strand.
ACTCTCTCAATTTTCTTATACAAACAAAAAACAAGAAAATATGCATAAGCTTTATATCAAAAAACAATTAGATAATATGTTATAGCAACTTGTAACGTGAAAAAGTTAAGAATACATAAAAACAAAATAGCTCATCCAACGACAAGGAATTTTCGGCAAATTATGTTAACCATCTAATGCTGAACATAAATAACCGGAATCAAATAGGCCTATAGAGTATAGGCTATAAATTTCAGCTTAAAAGCCTTGCAAATTACACAACGATCGGCCCAATGGGCCTATTGAACTATCGTGTATCACACTATGCCCAATTTACTTGAGCCACAATACATAATCCAACAAATTTGAAGACTAGAGTTCATTTAAGTTGAATGAATGTTATTATATTTAAATTTTCGTTCTAATAAAATGTTTTTACATTTCTAATATAATTTTATGAAAAACAGACGGGGCCTCGGAAAAGTATTCGTGCTCGCAGACTAATTAGACCCAACTTTGAAGCCTAGTAGAAAACATTGACGACTAAGATTATATTATATGGTTTGTGACACAAAACTCAAACGAACATATAAACGCCATGTGTCACGTATGCATGCATAAGACAAGTCTCATTACGAAGTTCCAACTGCCACGTGTTATGTATATACTGTACTTGCATAAGACAAGTCGTATCTCTTTACCTTAACGACTTAAATACCCACTGAAACTGTTTACTTCGGTTTTAAAAAATCTAACGGTAAACAAAATAATTAATCTTCAAAGATGAAACTCGAGCTGATCTTCATACCATCACCTGGTGAAGGCCATCTCCGACCATTCGTAGAGGTGGCTAAGCACCTTGTAGACCGTGACGATAATCTCTCCGTCACTATCATCGTCATACCTCCAATGAGTGGATTCAGTAGCGGCAACTCTTCCTCCTACATCACAACTCTCTTTACTGCATCTGAAGACCGCATTCGATACAACGTTATCTCCGCCGCAGAAGAACCAAACTCCGATGAATCCAAGCGAAATTTCTTTACCTACATCGATGGTTTCAAGACGCAGGTGAAAGCCACAGTTGAAAAACTTACTAAGACGTCCAAGCCCGAGTCGTCGCCGCCAAAGCTTGCTGGATTCGTGGTGGATGTTTTCTGCACGGCGATAATCGATGTAGCCAACGAGCTCAACGTTCCAAGTTACTTGTTTTACACCTCCAGCGCTACGTTTCTAGGATTACAAGTTCATGTTCAGTACCTTTACGACGTTAAGAACTATGACGTCAGTGATTTAAAAGACTCTGACGTCACTGAGTTGGAGATCCCAAGTTTGACTCGTCCTTTACCGGTTAACTGTTTCCCTTCCATAATTTTATCCAAAGATTGGTTACCGGTTTTGCTTAACCAAGCTAGAAGATTCACTGAAACTAAGCGTATATTAGTAAATACGTTTGCTGAGTTAGAGCCTCAAGCTATGAGGTTTTTATCCGGTGTAAATAGTCCTCTTCGTAAGGTGTACACAGTGGGACCGGTTTTGAATCTCAAAATCAACGGTCCAAATTTAGTAGAGGATAAGCAATCGGAGATCTTACGGTGGCTTGACAAGCAGCCACGTAAATCTGTTGTGTTCCTCTGTTTCGGGAGCATGGGAGGTTTCCGTGAGGATCAAGCAAAGGAAATCGCAATCGCGCTTGAACGAAGTGGTCATCGATTTATTTGGTCTCTTCGTCGTGCTCAGCCAAAGGGAACAATGGAACCTCCCGGAGAATTTACAAACCTTGATGAGATTCTCCCGGATGGATTCCTAGAACGGACGGNTGAGAAATCGACTGAAAGAGATTAGTGAAAAGAGCCACGTGGCTTTAATGGACGGTGGATCTTCGCACGATGATCTGCTAAAGTTCATTGAAGACGTCATTAAAAATATCCCTTGAAAATTCTTCGTTAATCTATCGTCAATGAGTCAACTACTAAATCTATTAACAACGGTCAGTTTCTTATCCACGTGTCGTGACATGTGTGGTTGAAACAACGGTCACGTTGCTTCATGGCTTTAAGAGCTACAAAGGCAAAAACCACTTAATGCAATTGTGTAATAAATTTATTGTCTCAAACTAATAATTGACGAAACTCAAAATGAAACTGGAGTTAGTCTTCTTACCATCACCGAGTGCAGGCCATCTCCGGTCAACAGTGGAGTTGGCTAAACTCCTAGTCGACCGCAACGAACTTCTCTACATCACTTTCATCATCATGCCACCAATGCTCGGCAGCGACACTCTTTCTCTTTCCGAGATCTCCTCTCTCTCCACCGCAACTAAAGACCGTATAAACTACAACGTCCTGTCTCTCGACGATAGGTCACACTCTGATGAAACCGAGCCAAGCCTCCTCTCATATATCAATAGCTTTAAACCATTGGTGAAAGCCACCGTGGCCAAACTTATTGACTCGATCACACCCGAGTCACGGCGGCTAGCTGGATTCGTGGTGGACATGTTCTGCGTCCCTATGATTGATGTTGCTAACGATTTCCACGTTCCTAGTTACATGTTCTTCACCTCCAACGCAACCTTTCTTGGATTTCAGATTCACGTCCAATACCTTTACGACGTTAAAAAATTTGACGTCAGCGAGTTGAAAGATTCGAACATCACTGAGTTAGAGGTCCCGAGTTTGACTCATCCCTTACCGGTTAAGTGTATCCCTTCACCGATGTTAAGCAAAGAATGGTTACCCTTTGTGTTAACTCTGACCAGAAGAATCAAAGATACAAAGGGTATTTTGGTAAATACGTTTTCTGAACTAGAACCTCAAGGTATGAAGTTTTTTTCCGACAGAGATAATATTATTCCTAAAGTCTACGCAGTGGGACCGATGTTGAACGTTAACAGTCCATGTTCTGATAAGCAATCGGAGATTTTAAAGTGGCTTGACGAGCAGCCACGTAAGTCTGTTGTGTTCCTCTGTTTCGGGAGCATGGGAGGTTTCAGTGAGGCACAAGCAAAGGAGATAGCAATCGCTCTTGAGAGAAGTGGTCAACGGTTCTTTTGGTCTCTTCGTCGTGCTCAGCCAAATGGAACGATGGAGCCTCCCGGAGATTTTACAAACCTTGAGGAGATTCTCCCGGAGGGTTTCTTGGAACGGACGGCAGAGATTGGAAAGGTTATTGGTTGGGCCCCACAAAGCGCGGTGTTAGCAAATCCGGCGATCGGGGGATTCGTTTCTCACTGTGGATGGAACTCGATACTAGAGAGTCTTTGGTTTGGAGTTCCGATAGCCACGTGGCCACTTTACGCTGAGCAACAAGTTAATGCGTTTGAGATGGTGGAGGAGCTAGGGTTAGCGGTGGAGATCCGAAATAGTTTCCGGGGAGAATATATGGTAGCGGAGACGGAGCCAGAGTTCATGACGGCGGAAGAGATAGAGAGAGGAATCAGCTGTTTGATGGAGCAGGATAGTGACGTGAGAGATAAAGTGAAGGAGATGAGTGAAAAGAGCCACGTGGCTTTAATGGACGGTGGATATTCACATGCTGCTCTTGTAAAATTCATTCAAGACGTCACTGAAAACATCTCTTGACTTTTTCAAATATTGTGAACATCTCCAATACACCATCTCTTTGACTAATCTATCCATTTTCGTGGTAGAACCTTAGTTACATGTCATATTGTAAATGTTGAATAAGTCAAATACACGTGATCGGTCTTATTTGACTACTATTCTTATTTCTAATAGTTGCATTATTGACTTGAAAAACGTACAAGACTTGGCAAATGAGAATATCTGATACAATTAGAGGGTTTGCAGTTAAACTTAATTTTTAAAACAAAAATAATTATTAAGAAGAGAGATGCGGACCAAACAAGACTTTTGTTTATTTCATGAAGACATGTGTTAAGTTACTACTTACTAATACAAAAATTACAAACTTCGATTCAATAGTTCCACATAAGCACTCGCAGTAATATCAACACAAATTAAATAAACAAGTTTCAAGTTCAGCCTAAGAGTAGACACAAATATTTTTATGAGACCTTTACATATCTTTTACATCTCTTTCTTTATCTTCTTGACTTCTTGACATCAACCAGATCCAAAGAACTCTTCTATAGACTGCGAACTGAATACATTTGGAGCTGTTCCCTCAGGTTTCACCGCAGCAACATGTAGCTGATATTTGATGAACCTCTGCAAAAATAAGAGAGACATTAGTCAACTAAAAAGGTAAATAAAAGAATGTAAATAAAGCAAAGAGTTTACAGCTAGTTGTGTGTTGATTTCTAGGTTCGTATCGATATGCCAATCAGGTTCTAGTTGTCTCACAAATGATGTTCTTCCGATCTCTGTACTACAAAACAGGACCTGCATTTTCATGTTTACATAAATTGTAATCTTTGTACTCTTGTCAAAACCACTACAGGTGAAAAACTTGAGTGAGTACCTTATCTTTGACCAAACCACCAGATGTGAAAACACCAGCACTCTCTAAAGCTTGTAGAACTTTGGTCTGTGTTATTAGAGTTCGAAATGTGAGTTTAAGAACATGAATTAGAGGAAACATTGTTGACTGGAGAAGAAATTGCTGCTTACTTCGCTTTCATCGTCAAGAACTCTTTCCAGGAGATATAAATCACAAAACTTTGTAATCTCTAGAAGAACTTCCAGAACAGATGATCTCACTGTTACTTGTTTCTGCACGAAGTTGCTTTGAATCAGTTCCAGACACATCACATAATATTTAAAGAAAATTTCAAAAGGATATATTACTACTTGGAGTTCTTCTGGACTTGTTTCCTCAAGAATTACTCCAAGAAGACGACATGTTACCTATAAATGGACAAGAGAGAAGCTCAATACAATAATGAACCTAACCCAGAGAGCTTCAAGTAACATGGTCAAAGATATCCAATGCTGAGATGCAATTACCTTCCTTCCTTCACTAAGCTTCTGCCTAACTATTTGCGCCAAAGTAGGCTGCGAAAAAAGAAGCTTAAAAAGTGAATACTGTAACAAAAAAATTTGATATAGAGTAAAGAAAAAGAATGTTACTTTAACAGGTTGAAAGAACTGATCAACAACATCTTGCATCTCATTATCCTCACGAGGGATCGAAGTTAAATTCGACTGAGCAGTAGTACTAGAGGTTTCAGCAGATGGATTCCTACGTTTTGGCTGTCTTCTTTGACGTTCCCCTGGCGTTCTTATTGCTCTCCATGTGAAAATTACAGCAATTGCAAGTCCAGCAATAGCACCAATTGATCTTGAATCCTAATTACAATACTCAAAAGTTGGAATTTTTTTCACCAATCAGCTAAATTACTAAACTTTGAGCTGAGATTATATAACTGGTTTCATCAATTCACAAAATTACTATCCTTTCACAAGCCTAATTTGAAATCTACAAATTAATTCAGAATTCAGATCACAGAGATTCTCGACATCGAAAAAAGCAAAACCCACCCAGATCCGATATAGAAATGCTGTAAAGAGAGAGAGAGAGAGAGAGATCGAGAAAGAAACCAGATTACGAATTGATGTAGTTGAGAAAAGGCTTGACATTTTGAAGGCAATGTAAGAGCTTAATCGTTTGATCAATCGAACGATCTCTTCAGTAGGTGATGACGAAGAAGAAGACGATTCCGCCATTACTGTTTGCTTACCTTCAAACCCAATTTTAAAATTACGTCGTCGTTATTACCCTAAATCGAAGTATCAGATTCTTAGCTTCAGCTTTCAGATACCTGAGAAAAACAAGGGCACTGTGGTCGAAGAAAAGAGAGAGAGAGAGACAAAAGAGGAATTGTACTTCTCCAATCAGAGAGACACGTGGCATTATATAAGCATGTGTGACTACGCTTTATACCGTAGGGTGCGATGGATTTGATCTCGAATTTTTGAAGGAATGAAACGGCGCGTTTTATTGTAATAATTATTAGGTTAATTTTACAGAATCCTTTACTTTCTATTGTATATTTTTCTGCTATTTGTAGTTAATACCAAATCTTAATATTCTAATATGAGCTTCATAAATTAAATCTCTCAGATATTTTTGATTGAAAATTACATAAAAACCCTAACAATATTTATATTTATATCTTACAAAAAAAAAAACTAAATCAAAGAAACACAAACGGGATCTTGCTACTATCATGTTCATTCCTTGTCGTTCTATTCTCCAAAGTGGTTTCTTCCGCAGTCGTCGACATAACAACAACATGAAAGTCATCTCCGACGAGGCACTGGCGCGTGAGTTTCTGACAAGAAGTGCAGAGAACTCGCCTCACATGTCTCCAAGCTAAAAAATTCGCTTCGTGAACCCACCGGTCACATTTCCTACAAAGAAACGCCGAGTCCGCCTCACAGAACACGGAGGCATCTCCACCGCAAAGCTCACACCTAACAAGAACACTCTGTCTCGTGCAAAGACTCCGGCAACCTCCTCCATTACTTCTGCTCTCTTGTTCATTAACTCCTCTACACATTTTTCTCAATCTCTTTCTTCTCTCTCACTCTCTTATTGCCAATGAGTAGAGAAGATTTGTAAGTTGATGAAACGTTAAACATTTATATAGGAATCTTGTTTTTAAAAAAAAGCAAATTCAGATTTGTTTTTGTTTTCTCATTATAATGATGTGTTTGTGTTGTTGTGGTACACGTGGATTCATATTACCCTAATAATTTGACGTAGATGGCCTTAAGAGGGTAAAATAGTCAAATATTAAAAGTGTTCTCCTCCAAGTGATCTTTAGTGTTCATATTGGACACACAAGTTTTGGAAAACAAAACTCATAGTACAACTCTTTAATGGTTGTATCATTGTTTTTTTGTTTATTTATGTTTGAGTTATTTATTTGTTTATAATTATTTATGTTTGAGTTATTTATTTGTTTATAATTATTTATGTTATTGTATTTTACACTTTCAGTCTTGATATATTTTGGCTAATGTATAAAGATAAGAATAATCAAGATTGAAGTGAAACTTTGCTTTAAGTGAAGCAAAAAATATTATTATGTTTTTTTTTTAGTGTTTGATACGTTATGTAAAAGAAGAGAGTCATGTTGTCCACAAGTTGATTTCAGTGTTGTCTGTTGATGCTTAAGTCCACTTGTGTGGATCATATTCATTCAAAACGCAAAGCTGTTTCTATTTTCTAATTTTGTCCTCAGATTTTTATGTATGTTGTTTATTGTTATTGGTACGAGACCTTAGCCGTCCATATCTTTTCAAAAAGTATGTGACCATTATTTTTTGGAATTTAATATTTATATATCATATAGTTGATACATATGACATACTTTGACATTGACGCATGCATACGCGTAACTACAACCCTGGTTAGAATATAAGATAACCTTTTTATATGTTTGATCGGTTTTGAAGAAGATGTCAGTGATATCACTGGTATGATGTACTTTGTCCAAAAGAAACCTATAATATTATAGTGTCTTGTAATGAAATATTTTGTGAGTAGTGGAGATTATATATGTTGTAGTAAAACTCAATTAACATTCAAAAAAGTTATTAAATAGTGTTTGGTCAAATGGTATAGAACTTACCAAAAGACTGAAGAGTCTTGCTGGATTAGTGGAAATGTATGAGGCATATGATATGAGTCTTAAATCTCTTGGAAAATATTCACAAAATCCAAACAAAACAAAGATGTCTTGGATTTGCATGGAAGCCCATGATTCAATACAATTTAGGCTAAGTAGGCCCAATAATCAAACCTCAGTTTGTGGAGCCCATGTGTCGCTGTACATTCTTGATTCATTCTCTTTTCATCTCCATGTAACATTTCCATATCATCTTAATTGTAACCCTTTTATCAAAAAGTTAATAAGATAATGATGCATGTCGACATTTTCATAGTTTCACTCAGTCAAACCTTTGAATGTTGACTTTTTCATCGGCCCACCTTATGTCGCAATACCAAGTTCTAATTTCATCTAGAATAAGCTTCAAATGAAAATGGCCAATCAGCTAAATTAACTTCCTTTTAAATTCAAAATATTTGAAAATACCAAATCCCAAACGTACAAAAATGAAAACGTCAACGATTCTAATAATTATTAAATAAATAAACAATTTATGACCAACATAATCTTAACCACTATAAAAACATCTCTACCTCAAGCCTTATTGTATCATGCATAGACTCTCCAAAAGATATTAAAAGTTACAAAACAATGTCTTCTTCATTCTCTTCATCAAAATGCATGGACTGGTTCATTATCTTGGCCTTAACCATGCAACTTTTCTCTATAAACAGTGTTTTATCCCAAAGCCAGAATAATGCGTTTCTATATCACAAGTGCTCAGATATTGAAGGAGACTTCACATCAACGAGTCCATACGAGTCAAATCTCAACAATCTCTTTCGTGATCTCTCTTACAGAGTTCCATCCACCGGTTTCGCTATCTCCTCCACTGGTACTACTCCGGACAACGTCAATGGTTTGGCCCTTTGTCGTGGTGATGCCTCATCTTCGGACTGTCGCTCATGTCTTGTGACCGCCATCCCCGAGGTAATCTCGTAATATTTACATTCGTATAAGTTTTAGTTTTTACCAAGATAATAAAGTTACTATATATTAACAATAAATGTAAATCACTTACGAAAAGAGTAGTTTTGTGTTTTTTTTTTATTACCAATATATAGTTCTTTTTTGGTCTGAAACCTAATATGAACTATATTACCTATTTATATAAAATATATTTATCCTGTTTTTAGTAAGATGGAGAACCTGTTCAATTATTTTAGATCTTTTAGATAATTTTTTTAGTTATTTAAAATATCTCTAAAACTTTATTTTTAAGTTTAAAATATAACTTTAAATCCCAAAAATATAAATTTAATTTATAAAATAATCAAACTAAACTAATTTTATAAAAAGTATATAAATTTTTAAAAATTTGAATTTAAAATAGATTAATAAATTTAAAACAAAATTTTTTTTTTATAAACTATTGGATATTCTAAACAATCTACTATATAGTGTATGTTCCAGACTTGACCTCGATCGCTATACCCTCAAGACCAGACGTGCATCTTAGCGATTCTTATAAACTGGATAAATATATTTTAGATAAATAGGTAATATAGTTAATATTAGGGTTCAGACAAAAAAAACTATTGATAATAAAAAAACAGAAAACTATTCTGTTCCCAAGTGATTTATAACTTTTTTTATTTTATTTTAAAAACTAGAATTTATTAACTAGAGATTGCGTTGAATCTACTGATAGATTAAGAAACTGTTATATGTTGGAACATATAGAATTATTAATATAATATCGATTTCATGTGACAGATACGTAAGAGATGTCCAAACAACAAGGCAGGGATAATATGGTATGACAACTGTCTTGTCAAGTATTCATCGACAAAGTTCTTCGGGAAGATCGACTACGAGAACAGGTTCTATTTATACAACGTAAACAACGTGAGCGATACAGCTTCGTTTAACATGCAGACGAAAGCTCTTCTAACCGAGCTTACGATGAAAGCAACTACTAAAGACAACAAGATGCTGTTTGCGACAGGAGACAAGAATCTTGGTAATAAGAAGCTGTATGGATTGGTGCAGTGTACAAGGGACTTGAAGAGTGAGAGTTGTAAGGCGTGTTTGAATGGGATTATTGGAGAACTTAGTAACTGTTGTGATGGTAAAGAAGGAGGGAGAGTTGTGGGTGGGAGTTGTAATTTTAGATATGAGATTTACCCATTTGTTAATATTGCTTCATGATTTAAGTAGAGGTTGAAGTTAAAACGTGTCTAAACCTAAATATGTTGTGTTTTGTTGTTTGTATAATATTGTGTTGAGTTTAATAAAATGTAATCACTTATTTGTGGAGTTGTGTTATATGATATATATTTTTTTATAATGGCTTAATCATTAAGTTTTTGCCCATGTATATTGAAAGATTCTTCTAACATTTATACTTTTCTTAGCATTTATATATAAGTATATATTATTGCTATTACTAAGTTAGAATATTATTTGATAGAACTAAAATACACACAACTTTGTAATACAATTTTTTTTTTTAAAGAAGTCATCTTTGTTTTCTACAAGTTAATACTGTATATGTGTTTTATATAAAACAATTGCTTGTAATATTTTCTGCTACGTCAACGAATAACTAAAGGAGAAGATAAAGGTCAAATGTGCAATGCTGAGTCAGTGCGATGAAGACAGGTCAACGAAGGAGGAGAACCAATCCTTTGTTTGTGCGTAAGCGGCGACCACCACCACACCTCCCTCTCATTAATGCTAGAAATAAATTTTAGAAAAATAAAATTAATAACTATATATTGAGATCTAGGACCTATGTTTTTAATATTTTACGACATAAATGGCGTCTACTTAAAGGACTTCTAATTAAAATTTACTCAAATAAAGTATGAATTTTTGTGTGTCCTCCATTTTTTAAAAGATGTAATCCTATACACACTTGCTAAATATACACAAAGTTTTGACTTTAATAACTACATGATCAATGTTCAGTGATTGTTGGCACTATAGTGGGCTCTTGTTTGTCCAGGCCCAACTCCTTAGTTTGTCGAGACCTTATACCTTCTTCAATACTTCCACTTTTATGTTGCAAAGGATATTTTGCTCCAATAAGTTGGGCACCAAGCATGAAGCATGAAGCATGGGCTCTTGGTACATGAAAGTGTAACTTTGAGGATAGACTCTAGCAACAGCACAAGCCACATGGTCATCTTATACATCTAACAAAATATTTGGGAATCTTTCAAGTTCTTTTTTTTTTGTCAAACTAAATTAGAGTTAATTATTTAGTGTTTATATTTAGTTTTGAATGTTTTGGGTTTCACATTTTTATTTATGGATTAGGGTTACAGTTGAGTATTTAGTGATGAATTTTGTATTTATTATATTTAGAGTTTGTAATTTTGATTTAGAAATTATAATTTAGTATTTTTATTTAGAGTTGATTATTTAGTGTTTGAATTTAATATTTATTGTTTAAAGTTTAAGCAATTTCTCTAAAATATAACATATTTTATAATTTAATTAAATTATTAAATGATAATTTTATACAAAATCAATTTTACTAGTATTTATGGAATAAATTTTTAAATTTAGTGGTATTTATTTGATAGTCATGTTATTTTCTTAGATTTCTTTATATATTATTTCTATATATATTATACACTCATCTACTCAAGAATATACCTTGAAGAAGAAGAAAAAGAGCTTAATTTAAATGTTTGTGCTGATTTTATTATAAAAATTTATTATCAGTAAACAAAATGTTTTTTTATATAAAAGTATCTAAATCTATTGTATAGAAGTTAACAAACAAAAACCTATTTGTATTATTTTAAATCATATTCCAATTTGTTATGTATGAAAATAATTGTCACTGTATAAAACAGTATGTTATAAAACTCAATTATAGGGACTTAATTACTTTTCTTTAAAGTTATTGATAGAATTTGTAATTGTCTACAGTTATGTATGATCCATCTTTTATTTATAAACTGATAGAGCTATATATGATCTATGATCATATTAATTTGACAAATAACATGAATACAATACAAGTCACATTTTTCTCAAGTAAAAAAACAAAATTAGGCAGATATAAACTTGTTTATATAACGATACAATCATACAAATACAACATAACGTAACATGAGAAACCAAAGAACTTGAGATCTCAAACACAAACAATCTCTTTTATTGTATCAAATGAAACATGTAACAAAAGGTCCGACACATGCATGCAAATTTAACCTCTCATTACCAAAGAGATCATGAAGCCAACAAACTCTTGAAACAACGAAACCTTATTATCCAGATATTATCAATAGTCTACATTGATTAAGTAGGACACTTGAAGCCTTGTGGTGGAGTTTTTCCACAATCAAGAAGAAGCTCAAGAGCAATGGGGAGAATGAGATCGATGTTGAGGAGTTTGGCTTTAATGGTGGTACATAGACAAACGGCTGCGTCTAGGTCAAGTAACCCACCCAAAACTGGACAACACTCTTCCTTAGCGCTACTTTGCCCAAGTCCGATGTGAATTAAACCTCCAAGAACGTCCACACACGTCCCTAGCTTCAACGTATCTATTGGACAAGTCTCTGGCATAGGCATTGGTGATGAGGAAGGTGGTGTAGGAGGAGACATTGGTGGTGGTGTTGGTGTTGGTGGCATAGTTGGAGGAGATGTTGGTGGTGGGCATGGCGGCTGTGGCATGGGTGGTGTTGGCATTGGTGGCGTTGCAACTGGTGGTGTTGGCATTGGCGGTGTTGCAACAGGTGGCGTT
>KE156812.1:67415-78217 GCA_000411055.1 Leavenworthia alabamica
AGTTTATAAATAATCTATATATCAATAATATAATTTATTTATATATAGATCTATTAATACTATAATTATTAAATTAGATCATTTCTATGAACAAAAAACTTTTCAAATTCTTATCAAATTATTGTATCAATTAATGTTAGTTAGTATAAAATTTAAAGTGTAATTATTATGATAATTTAGTTAAATAAATAATTTAAAAATAGTCAAATAATGATTGCTTATGTGTCATAATATTAGAGATTTGAGAGATGAGGTACCAGCATGAGAAGAGAGCATTTTAAGAACTTTATATATATAGATTTTGGGTTTGAATTAAATATTTTAGGTTTAAGGTTATAGTTTTTAGAAATTGATTTAATACGAGTTGATATGGTAAGGGATATGCTTAAATGTAGAGCTGCCTCAATTAAAAACCAAATTATCGTAACTCAAATGAGTCAGTGCCACGTCACTTATCAAAATCAAATGGAACTCGAAACGATAATATTAAGATATTTTTGTTTTGATTCAATGCATTGGTTTAAATCAATCTCAGCTCTCACTCTCAAAGAATCCAGCAAGGATCCTTCAGATTCATCTTCTTCAAAATCTTCTCCAATACTCTCTGTTCAGGAGAAATGACCGTAATCAACAGTCTCCGACGCTTGACACGTACCACTCAGGTTCGTTACTTATTCTTCCCTTCATGATCCTCGATTGTATCTATCATAAATTTTCTATTATATCGTCCACCGATCGATTTCTCTTGTCCATTTCATCGTTGTGATTATGGAATTTGGCTTTAGTAGATCAGGATGATTCAGAAGAACGTTGAAATGCCAAAAACAATTGGAAATATTTTTTTTCATTTTTTTTTAAATATCAAATTGACACTGGATCATGTTGAAAAAGATCCAGGCGTCTTTATGGGATTCTCCAGTCATCATGGAACAAATATTATATTTATTTTTTAATAAAGAGGATCAAATTCGTTGTGGATTATAGTGCTTCAAAGCTCTGTGCTAAAATATCTCCTGTAATGGCAGGTTAATTTACACAATAAGTATGCCACATTCATGTATAGGAACTCTACCTCAAGGATCTTCACTACAGAGGCATCACCAGAGAAGCAAACCCCAGCTGGGTGAGTATTTTTTATGCTTCATGAGTTTGCTAGTGTCAGCAATTTAAATGTTATCTTAAGAGCTTTTTATATATGAAATTTCTGAGCCAGGTCTAAGGGGCATGATATGCTTGCACCTTTTACTGCTGGGTGGCAGAGTTCTGATGTACATCCCTTGATCATAGCTAAGTCTGAGGTATGTTTAAGTGTTCATCTGAATACTATGATGATGTTGTTTCAAACAGTTCTGTATGAGTTGCATTCTTCTTTCATTTTTTTACAGGGAAGCTATGTGTATGATGACCATGGCAACAAGTATCTTGATTCTCTCGCTGGTCTATGGTGTACTGCCTTAGGTATTCTTTTGCTGGTCCATTACTACTACTACTACTACACATGACTTTATGTTTCAGTTTTTACATACCTTTGAGTGTTAGCCTTGTGTCATTGATATCCAAAATCTTGCAGGAGGGAATGAGCCACGACTTGTTTCTGCTGCTGTGGAGCAGTTGAAAACCTTGCCATTTTATCACTCCTTTTGGAACCGCACTACTAAACCTTCTCTGGTACTAAAGATTTTTTTCTGTTGGTGTCATTATCATTCTGCTTTCTGTGTGCTGTTAATACTCAGGGTAGTATTGCTTACGGATTTAATGAAAGAGAATTTGATCATTTGATGTTTATCATGCAAAACAGGATCTTGCTAAGGATCTATTAGACATGTTCACGGCCAACAAGATGGCCAAAGCATTTTTTACAAACAGTGGATCAGAGGCCAACGATACCCAGGTTTCCATAACTATAAGCCATACCTTGATCTCCTATTTTTTAAGTTGTCAGAATTATAAGAGTTGCTTATGAATCTTATGTTTGTATAATGCAGGTCAAGCTAGTTTGGTATTATAATAACGCACTTGGAAGGCCGGAGAAGAAAAAATTTATCGCAAGAAATAAATCGTGAGAAAGGCTATTTGCTTTTTGTTATTCGTTTGGCTGTCATTTATAAGATCTCAAAGTGATTATAAGTGTGGTGTTATGATTTCAGGTATCATGGCTCCACTCTAATATCAGCAAGTTTGTCAGGGTATGATAAAATAGAGTTCCGCATATATTCTTCTTATAAGTGCTAAAGTTCCTAACAAATATTAAACTATTGTTCCAGCCTTCCAGCACTGCACCAAAATTTTGATTTACCTGCACCATTTGTGCTGCATACGGATTGCCCTCATTATTGGCGTTTTCATCTTCCAGGTATGAGTGATTCTCACTTAAATGTATTAAGTAATATTTTCTTTTAACCTTGGAACTGTTTGTCCAGGCGAATCGGAAGAGGAGTTCTCAACCAGATTAGCCAAGAATTTAGAGGATCTTATCCTCAAAGAAGGACCAGAAACTGTAAACATTCTGTAATTACTTACTCAAATTCCGGTCATTTATGCATTACAGATGATGTTGGTATCTTAATCTAACAGAAATGTCTTCTTACTAGATTGGTGCTTTTATAGCTGAACCAGTCATGGGTGCTGGGGGTGTGATACCTCCACCTGCTACCTACTTTGAAAAGGTCATTTTCTGAAGACTTTATTAATACTAAGAACCATTAGCATCATTACGCAGTTCAATGACTAGATCTTTTTGGATGTGGCATTGAGCTCTTTTATTGCTGCCTCATTTTGTTTATCAAAGTGTAATAACTCTCTCTGTGTGCTGCAGATCCAAGCTGTTGTTAAGAAATATGATATCTTGTTCATTGCTGATGAGGTATGTGCATGTTTATTATTAAATCAAGAAGAAATGATAATATCATTATCCATTTTGTCTGTGTTTGGCCTTTAAGGTTATATGTGCATTTGGAAGGCTCGGAACAATGTTTGGCTGTGACAAATACAACATCAAACCAGATCTTGTATCTTTAGCTAAGGTGGGATTTTGCAAGCTGCTAAAGTAAGTCTTCTTTTCACCTGATAAGTTGTAAATGTTTAATATGCAGGCACTGTCTTCGGCATATATGCCGATTGGAGCCATTCTTATGAGCCAAAAAGTGGCAGATGTCATTTACTCTCAAAGCAACAAGCTAGGTAAAGTAATTTAGTAATGTTCATTGAGGTAATACTCCAATGCTGGCTAAATCATTTTTGAAAATTTCAGGTTCTTTCTCACATGGATTTACTTATTCTGGTCATCCAGTTTCATGCGCTGTAGCAATTGAAGCGTTAAAGATATACAAGTAAGTTTCCCACTTTACTTCTTCATACAAAATTATCCAAGTTTATAAATTATCAAGCAAAAACTCAAAACATATCAGTTTCTCGTTTCTTGTTTCGTAACTGTGATTCATATTCGTTTTACAGGGAAAAGAACATACCAGAGTATGTTGCCAAAGTCGCTCCAAGGTTTCAAGATGGTCTTAAAGCTTTTGTCTCCAGTAGTCCTATTATTGGAGAGGTACATTTTAATCTCATTCCTTACTTACCAGTTTCATCTTTTTGAAGTATTTGACTAAGAGCATTTTGAGCTGGTTGTCTCAGATAAGAGGAACCGGTTTAATTCTCGGAACAGAGTTTGTAGACAATAAATCTCCAAACGAACCATTTCCACCAGAATGGGGTAAAATCTCTCATCGCCTAAACTTGTATATAACAACATTTACTAAATCAAAATCCCCAAACTCAAACCATGTTTATAGGTGTTGGTGCATACTTTGGAGCTGAGTGTCAGAAACGTGGTATGTTAGTTCGTGTTGCTGGTGATAGTATAATGATGTCTCCACCGCTCATTATCACACCTAAAGAGATTGATGAGGTTAGTTAACAAAATCTTAAGATATTAGATTTGTCTAAATCTTTTTGAAGCTCTCTTTTACTACTTGGATCTTGCACAGTTAATAAGTATCTACGGGAAAGCATTGAAGGCGACGGAGGAGAGAGTAATAGAACTCAAGACTCAGCAAAACAAGTGAGAACCAATATAGCAAATATTCATAATTATTATTAAAAGACAAAATCCCAAAACCAAATCATACATTGGAGGATTAAACAATCTCAAAACCTAAGCTTGGTAAAAAACCATCTGTTCTTCCCAGTCTTAAAACGCTCTTCAAGCTTAGCCTTAGCTTCTTTAAGAGCTGTAACCTTCTTATCCTTACTCTGAAGAGCATCAAGTGTCGCAACTTCTTTTAGATCTACATCGAGAGTGTATCGAGTAGGCATCAGATGCTGATAATTCACGAGCTTTATGAAACATTTGACTCTCGATTTCTTCGCCGTCTTCTTCGCTGAATCCTTACGGATTACTTTGCTTGGATACTTTTTTATTCCGGCCACGAGACAGTGTCCGTAAGGTCGTTCACGGTTTCCGTCATCAAATGAACGGATGATCACTGCTTTTTTTCCGGCGTAACGGCCTTGAAGGAGGATCACTGCTTTATTTTGTTTCAAAAACTTCACCATTGTTTCTCAGTGCGCAAAAGGGAACGGCCAATTCGTAGAGAGAGATTTATATAGTGATCAGGAGAAACCCTAACTTGATCGTTCCCACATTAATATTTGACCCATTTAAATGTTTTGAACCTAAAAGCCCATTAAATTTCCCAAGTGTTTTTGGGCTGAACCTAAAAGCTTACATTTCATAGACGCCATCATAGCCAAAACGATAGAACTGGATATATTTTTTCAACTCGTGTATCTTTACACATCGATATCAAATATATGAGTTTATCCTCTAATATGATACTTGAATAGGTAAGTAAAAAATGAGGAATACCTTATGCTCGCCACACAGCTTGTGCATCAACGCATGTGAAAAAACATGAATAGAGATTTTATTTTCTGTAGTACATCTTATACAATTTTCATCGATCATGATATTTCGGCGTCGTAAATTTTTCTGTTGTGGCAATGACACGTGATGACCACCTCCAGAGAAAATGATGAAGCTTTAATAATATATCTAATGATCAAATTTCCTTTGCAATATCTTAGAACGCCGAGAGTGGAGATTGGGAATTAGCCGCCTCATCAAAGTGCTTTGAAGCCAACCAATACCCATATTTGATAATATAATGACCATTCTTCGTATACTCCAAATTTTAAAGTTTTTTGTGGATTGTTTTAGGAGATAAATCTTATAAATCAGATAATTGTCGGAATTGTAGACGTGGCGGAGCCACCTTTTATAACAGGGTAGCAATTACACTACTTAAATTTTTAAAATTATCTTATTTTCTATAAAAATTTACAATTATGTCCCCTAAAATTTTTAAAAATAAGTTCTAATAATGAACCATCTGATTTTTACTTCTAGATCCGACTCTCTAGACATGAGGTGTTCCATTGTCGAGTTTGTTTGTCAATAAGTTCTTACACTTATAACGGAAACAAAATAACCAGGTTTTTTATTGATATCTTCATAATTAGACACAACACAACCGCCCGAAACAAGACTACCATTATTCCACGTTACAACACATAACTCGTAATACATAAACTCAACGACCAGTAGCCAGAGGCGGGGGCATGGACTCATGTGTCCCATAATATAACTCATTTAACTTTTAAAGTTAAAGAAGTTGGATGTGGGTGCGCCAGGCCGAGTTAACACTTGCATCATTTCCGATATCACTTTCAAGATATGTAAAACCATTCTGCCAAAAAAAAACACATAGATTAGAGATGTTGATATTTTGAAATTGGATTTTTTTTTTAATTGTTAAACTTTGAAATAATTAAACAAAATTGTGCAATAAAATAAACAACTTTTTAATTTAAATCTCAAAGTTTTCAAATAATAATATCTGATGAGTGGTGACAAATAATTATGCACAAATTAAAGATTTAAATAATTTAGTAAATAATTATGGTTAACGCATAATTAGAGCTATAATGTAACATTATAAAGTAATTAAAGAAATAAATATACATACTTGAATTTCTTAAGTCTGGCCCTTCGTTTTTCTTCCTTGGACTCCGTATACATTGCTGTTGATTGATCTTGATTAAAAAAAAGATTGGAGAATTACTTGATTGATGAACTGTGATTTGAGGAGCTGAGAATTGTGAAATGGAGAGAGTGTTATGGTTTTGATTTATAGACTTCTGAAAGATTTTTATTATTAATTATAATTATACTTTTTAAAATGAAAAGTCAATATTCTACATTCTTTTGAGTCTCTTTAACAACGACCAATAAATTAGACGCGGCCGGAGACGGACCAATTGGGTGGTACCCACCAGTGCAACTAGATACTTATGAGCCAATATTAATTTTTGTTTAAAAATATTAAAATCTATTATATAGAAAATTGTCATTTTTCTTTATATCAGAAAATAAATAAAAATATCTTATTAATATATAAAATAATATTTGTATAAATTTATTTATTATATAATTAATTTTAGAGTCGAAAGCCTGTAATTTAACAATACCAGCCAAACTGAAATTTTCACATCATAATGAGTCATAGTAGATTATTATTTTTAAATTAAATTCAAGATTTTTAGAGATTCATTTATTTTTCTGAATAATTTTTCGATATAACAATGAGAAAAATGGTACTTTCAAGGAAAATTAGAAACAAAATTTGGTTACGGTTGAAGACTTGTAATTTCGATTCTTAATTTTCAGGGAAATTTCTTGGTTAAGGGATTGAATTTGTCAATTTGATTTCATCCACTGAATCATAAGCAAAAGTCAACTTTATAAATTTGATCATTTATATACAAATGTATACCAAAAGATTATTTATTATCAAGAGTTGGACAACACTATCTTAAAATGAATCATATATTTTTTTATTTTTTTAAAAAGAGTCATAGTAAATTGTTTTTTTTTTTGTTTTAATAAACTAATTTTGTTTTGTTTCAAAAACTTCACCATTGTTTCTCATACCGCAAAAGAGAAAGCTTTACTATTGAGCCCATTTAGATGGGTTGAACCTAAAAGCCCATTAAAATATGAGTTTTTTCTTTTGTCTTTAAAAACTTCGTATTTTTTTAAATAAAAAGTGTTTTACAATTTAATTTAATGTATGATTGTTCGACATAATATCGGATAATGATATTTGGATAACGAGCTCTGGTGTTCATAGAATAATTTTTCGATATATATTAGAGATTATTTTATTTTTAACATCAATTATTTTTTTATTAATTTTTTTTATTAATAATTTGATAATAAAACACTATGTTTGTAAGGTTTACAAAATAATATTACTTTTTTTTAGGAATAATGGACATGAATTATACAAAACCTAAGGAAAAGCCTCAAAGGAAAATTAGATCTAACACATGTTTTAGCTTATAAATACAGAAAGGGATATTTTATAGTAATTTCCATGCTATAGAAGGCATTGGATGTTAATATTAAAAACAATGACTAATGCCCTCAACATAGAAAAAATGATGACTTTTTGTTTATAAAATATTTTTAAAAAGCAAATGTTTTATTTATTTGATCAAAAAATAAAATGAGAACCTCTTTAAATTAATATTCAATAAATTAAAAACTACTATAAATTAATAAAATCTTCTAGAAATAGAAAAATTCAATAAGATAATTAGATAATATTTTTTTAGAAAACTCCATGTAAAAATATGATCACAATAAATATCACAAATTAATAATTATAAATCTTAAACATACATAACTATAGACATATATAACTAAGTCAATTTAGTTAATCCTCTTTAAAATTCTTTGAGACATCATCATCCGATCGAATTTTGCAGTATAAAAAACAATTTGGTATTGTCACTTGATGAGCATTAACTTTCCAAACAAAAACTACAAAATTGATAGCATTTAAAACATAGATATTGCTTGGATCATATTGTCCCAACTTATAGTATTCTAAAACCTCATGACAAAATTCCTATGATAATGCATCTTAAAACTCTTATTATTTTAACATCGCAAAGTTGAATTTTCAATGTCATGTTGGGTGATAAGAAAAACAACTCAACCTTATTCAATTTATTGATATTTTTTGGATGTACTGGACATTTATTTACTACAAACAAAACTCTTATTTTAAAAATATTATGGATCGAAATATATTTATATAAATTAATAAATATTAGTTTTAAATATAAATTAATAAATATTAATTTTAAATATAAATTAATAAATATTAATTTATTTATAAATTAATATCACGATAAATTAATAAAATAAGTTTAGTAACTTGCAGAATAAAATACTGACTCCTTCGTTTTTTAAAATATTCATTAGGTCTAAGCTTTTAGAATAAAGAAACGTAATGAACATTACAAAGCTTTAAGAAGCATTCACATAATATTTATATAAAATAACTTTTCAACGACAATAATAATTTATATGAAAACGTTTAACTCCAAAGTCTCATTATCCACATGCGGCGAATATTGCCATAAGGCATTGACCGCACTCGAGACACCCATTTAAACATCCACAAATCCTGCCAATAGATAATATCATTAAACCAAATTTATTAACTGCCAAAAATTTTCATATAAATTTATATGGGTTTTAAATGTTTTTAATACTAACAATTTATGAAAAATAAATATAGAGAAATTTTCGAATAAATGTAAAAAATCAGTTTTTAATTTAATCTATAAAAATTCAAATAAAATGTTAACCTTTTTTATCAAAGTAATTAAATTATCAAGTTCTACCAGAAGAAATTGCAGTATAAATTAATAATTTCAGTTTAATTTTAAATAATCCATACACGCTTTTAAAATAATTTAGCAGAAAAAGAACAAATATTATTTTAAAGCATTCTTGCAAATATATCGAAAATTATCAACGAATTTTATCATTAATTCTTTAACAAAACAGATATTAACTGATAACTAAAGCTAACAAATAAATATATATATATATATATATATATAAACAAAGTAAACTAATTTAAAAATGAATTAAAAGAAATATACACATTCCACCCCTCCTCATCTCCCTCGCCCTTGAACTTGGTCTCAATCGCTGCTGTCGGAAGATGATCCACCATTGCATCTCTGGTCGGATAACCAATCGGTGGCGGAGGACTTGTGAATGGTTCCGATGAAATTTCCGATGGTTTTTCTATTATTACCAAATAGTTTGATGAATTAGTTCTCTAATTGGTATTTATAAAATAATTGCTTGATAAATATCATATATTTATCTTATAAAAAAATAAAAAATTACCAGATTGATTCATTGTGATTTGAGGAGCTGATGATAATTATGAAGAGGAGATAGTGTTGTGGTTTTAAATTTATAGAAGATGTATGAAGTTTTACTTCTTCTCTTTATAAAAAAGTCAATACTGTAAATCTTTGACACATTCATAACACTATAAGAAATGTTGTATCAGATTTTAAGGAAAATTCATGCCTAAAGTATTTCAATGTGTCCGATTTATACATGAATTATACTACCCGACTTTTCTATACATAAACTATATAAAATTTTAAATTTACATCACTAACGACTAAAAATGTAATTAAGAAGAATCGAACCCGTTACCTCATTCTCAATAAAAACACTTTATAACCACTGTGTTATGATCTTATTTATTGATATCAATACACACAAATATATATATATACATTAATTCACAAGTAATCTCTGTCAATCCCACAAATTTTTAAAAATTTTATTTCATTATTTTAACTAATTTACAGTTACAAAAAATAATATTGTTATTTAATTTTTCCTGACTTTAAAGAACCATTATCTTATAAATTTTTTAATTTATCTATTTTTTAACAAAAAAATAATATTATCTTATCTTCTCTCTGTAATATTTTTTTATTAAATTGTTACAGTTTTCTGAAACCTTATTTTTTAAAAAAATTGATCAAAATTTGTTTATTAGCTAATTTTTTTTTCCTAAATGTATATATTATATTTTTATACAATTTAAAAAATCAAAAAATTTTAATGGTAAATTTTGATAATCGCTCAATTTGATACTATATATATTTTTAAGATTTATGGTTCTAATTTCTGTTTTGTTTCAGTTCTAATTTTTAATTTATTATTTAGAAACCAAAATCTAAACCNTGTAATTATTATGATAATTTAGTTAAATAAATAATTTAAAAATAGTCAAATCATAATTGCTTATGTGTCACAATATTAAACATTTGAGAGATGAGGTGACAGCATGAGAAGAGAATCTTTTAGAAACTTTATTTATATAGAATTATTATGATAATTTAATTAAATAAAATTCAAGTTTTTAGAACTTTTTTTAAATATTTAATTGTTAATAGAATTTTTTTTCATTCGGACCTCGACTACGAACCATCAAAATTTAAATAATTATGTTTATTTTGTTTATATTATTTTTAGTTTAAACTTATACAAAATTTAAATCATGATTTATATAAGCATGAATTCTTTAAAATGAATATCAAAAATTCAATTATAATATCAAAGAGAAATTCGTAAATAAAAACCACATGAATTCTTTAAAATGAATATCAAAAATTCAATTATAATATCAAAGAGAAATTCTTAAATAAAAACCACAATTATTCATACTATAATTTATTTATTAAAGATTAAATAATTATCTACTTAATAGTTTATAGATAATCTATATATCAATAATATAATATATTCATATATAAATCTAATAATACTATAATTATTAAATTAGATCATTTCTATGAACAAAAACTTTTCAAATTCTTATTAAATTATTGTATCAATTAATGTTAGTTAGTAT
>KE156813.1:13993-25163 GCA_000411055.1 Leavenworthia alabamica
TTATAATTTATAAAAATGTTATAAACTAATCTGTATTGATTTTATAATTATAAAAATATTATTTTGATTTAATTTATGGCAAATTAATATATAACTTAATAATACAAATCTATATACAAATTTATCTTCATAAATTGAATTATTGTATAACAAAGATTTATAAGTTAAAATACTAATTATTAATATTTTCTAATTAACATCGTCTCTTTGAATACTAATTCACATTTTGTTAAGAAAACAATTTTATTTTGTTTATTAAAAAAAGTTTCATATTAATTTCTTCAATTTATTATCTTTTAAATATTTGTGAACTTTTTATTTTATTTTTAATAATCACTTTAAAAAAATATTTAAAAGAAAAAGGGATAGAAGGAGCTAATTAAATTAATAAATACTTGAAAACTAATTATGGCAGATTTCTATAATAATAAAATGTGTATTTAAACATTATAATAAAATTCAAAATCTTTTGAATAATTATAAATGTAATAACTTTAAAAAATTTAGAATTAATGAATAACGTTGATATGTCAAAACAATAGAATAGAAGAAAGACGAGGTGACAACACGAGAAGAGATTTTTATCGGCTTTATCGTACACTTGATTCACTCACAGACGAAGTATTCCATAGGCTAAAATAACATCTTTATTTATGTTAATTGATACCTATAAATATGGATGTGGATTATACAACAAAGATTATATATGTTGTGTGTCAATGGGCTAACAACATTTGAGCAATTGACAATTGTCTCATAGTTTCGAGTTTAGACCGGTCTGAGTAAGCCGTTGCCTTAGAACTCTTCTCATCACTTTATTTGTTGCCGTCCTTGGTAAAGTAGGCAGTGTCACAACAGATGATACCTGCCAGATGAAAAAAACAAATAACATTGGTAATGACTGGATTTTGCTTTTGAAGTGAACACAAGAATTTTTATGAGTTTTTTTTTTGTGTTGTGTTTATGGTTAATAATACCTTGAACAATGGATTAAGTTTCTTCTGTATCTCAGAGTTGAAGGACTTCGTCAAGAGACTCAAGTCATGGTCTGCTATTTCTGGCCTCTTAAACACAACTGCGATTACCAGCTGCTCAGGACCCCCACTGGGAGGTGGAACACCAATGGCTGCTGTTTCCAGGACATTATCGTCAACAGAGTTACAGACTCGCTCGATCTCAATAGAACCAACCTACACAAGAACAATCACCAAACTATCATTATAATGATTAATTGGTTTGCCATACTATCTTGGGCTTGTCCATATCTGTGATTAACTGAGATACCTTTATTCCACCAAGATTCATTGTGTCATCAGCACGTCCATGAGCACGGTAGTATCCTTTTGAAGTCCGTTCAAATAAATCCCCATGTCTTCGTAAAATCTATGAAGAATCAAGCAAGCCACAGACTTAAAACCGATAAAAAACCTCTATACAAAATGGCAAGTGTTGGTTTACCTACCTGTCCATGAAAAGTAGGCATTCCTTTGAAGTAAACTTTGAAGTGATTTCCGTTTAGGAGAGTGCTCGAAGCTCCAAACATGTGAGGGTACAGAGCCAATTCGCCTACTCCTGGTGAATTTGCAGGCTAAAATGAGGAAGGAAACATATATAAAGATTATACATCCTTGACATCGAAAATTTCTTTACAAGAAACACTCTTATCTATGATGCCATAAAGTTGCTTACAAGAGGATTGCCATCTTCACCAAGAATGAAAAGCTTGCAACCCATGGCAGCGGTGCTAAAAGCAGCCAGCGACTGAGGCTGAAGTAAAGAACCTGCGATAAAACCGCCTCCAATCTCAGTTCCGCCACAATACTCGATTACAGGTTTGTAATTAGCTCTGCCCATCAGCCATAGATACTCGTCTACATTTGAAGCTTCACCAGTGGAACCAAAACAACTATCGAAAAGCATCAAAATATAACATTAATGTTACTATATATACAAATCTTCTTCAGTTTACTGATGGCAAAGGATGTTCATCAAACTCATTTTTTCATAAGTAGCCATGTTTTTCTAGCCAAAATATATAGATCTATTTCTGAGAAAAGATAAGTAGTGGCTTGAAAATATTAAAACTAGCTTACTCCTGTTTCTCAAAACTTTTAATTTCTACGCTCTAAAAACAGGCTCAACAACATTCTGAGGATGAACTTTGGGTATTACCGGATACGTGACCAATCATAACCAGAAGTAGAGTTCGAGTTTTGCCATGTCCGAACAATGCTTGGTATCACGCCTAGCATTGTTACCTCAGCATCCTAATCCCAGAATATAAACATATGGTGAATTCAAAGGCAGCACAAATCCCAAAGTTAACTATGCAATGATATCCACAGTCATTCACAGGTCCTATTTGATGTTTTACAGTTTTATTTTTGGAATTATTTGCACAAACTACTAGTTGCTTTTGTTTCTCCTTTTCTCTCTGTTAAAACCATGACATTAGAGTGCATAGTTATGGGTTACCTGCACAAATTTTGCAAAGGCTGGACCAAGAGGTGATCCATTGTATAATGCCATGCAAGCACCATTTATCAAGGAAGCATAAACGAGCCATGGACCCATCATCCACCCAAGGTTGGTTGGCCAAGCAACAACATCGCCCTGACGAATATCCAAGTGGCACCAAGCATCGGCAGCAGATTTCAGCGGAGAAATGTTCGTCCATGGAATAGCCTTTGGCTCCCCTACACCAGAAAACCAAAATATAAGTGTTTCAACACCCACCATATCCTCATCTAAATACATAATGTAGTTTGATTTCATTGGCTTACCAGTGGTTCCTGATGAGAAAAGGATGTTCGTGTAAGCTCCCGCTGGTTTCTCTACAGAAACATATTCCACGCCTCTGAAATAACAGTACAATATATATGTGTATTCGTTTATATAACATTTAAAACTCGAAACTTGAAATATATACTTCAAGACTCTGTTTGGCACAACTGTAAACTTAAAACAGACCTCTAAGCCAAAATTTTTGGTTTTCACAAGAAAGCATCATAACTTATTGACTGGCTGTTGTTATCAGGCCGTCAAGGACGTTAACTGTAATATTTTACCCAAAAAACTATCTAAACTTTCACCCATTGCAACAAAGTTTTGCAGTTGTTTTCTATTTCTAACTGGATGCTGTGCAGTATTCTATTTACTGTGTGTACCTCAAATTTATTGCCTTCTCCAAAAAGTTGTTCCAAGACAGATCATTCTCACGCAAGTTCATTTTGACAGATGAGCCTCTTGCTGGAATAACAATTGCCATGGGTGCATCTGCGTCAACAACTCTTCTGCAGAATCGAACAGATAACGTGAGACCAATTTTACAGCCGACTTCTTGAGATAAAAACAGCCCTGCTGGACTACAAGAACTTCACCTATAGAGGGGAATACTTTTATCACCACGAATGATTTCATCCTGGAAACAAGAAAAACGAAATGAAATGAAAAATTTAAGCAACCGAAGGCGGAAAAATATGGCATATTTGGTTATTTCAATATTTAGCACGAGTAGAAACCATGTTATCTGCTGGTTTGTACAGTAACCATGACATTAAATTTAAAATAGCGTCCTTCTTTTCCAGGCTACGGCCATATTTATAAATTTAAAGATTCTTACAACTGTTCAGATTTTGGCCGAAACTTGAACTAGATCAAAATGCATAATCCAACAGTTCAACACTAAACAGAAACGTTTAGACCTTCATTTTGCATCCATCAAAGAGATGAGATATATACCTGAGTAAATATGGCTTTTGCTTTTGAAATTTTAAGCCGTGTTGATATTTCACGAGGAGAGAAACTATCGGCTATTGAAACAACTACATGGCCTGCTAAGACAATGGCAAGGTATATGATTACAGACTCAACATTCATTGGCATATCAATAGCTATTGCCGACTCTTTCTCCAAATCCAAGGCATTAAGAGCATGTGCAACTAACCTACACAACATATAACAATATTTCGCCTCATTTTTGATATAAAAGACAACACTTGACATCAGCAAAAGGAATGGAATTCATACCAGACCTGTGCTTGTAACTCCTGAAGTGTCATAGTATTCACAGGAAGATCATCACTTCCTTCATCACGCCATCTAATAACAATATCGTCCAATCTTCTCTTGAAACCATTGGTTAAACAGTTTCTAGCAGGATTAAAATAAGCTCCAGGAAGCCAAATACCTCCAGGATTATCTCCAGATGTATTCTTATCTAGAATACACTTAGGAGGTACAGAAAACAATATGTTTAACTCATCCAATATAGTTCTCCAATACACCTAACAAGATTCAAAAACATGTAATTCAACAATCTGATTCATGAAGATGATGGAAAACTGATACCAAATTTACATAATTACCTCAGGATTAGATACAGAGAACTCTTGAAAACTCGAGAAACTCAAAATAGGACTCTTGTAATCTTCACCTAATAACTCTTTGCCACGCCTTTCTAGTAAACCACCTACGTTAGTTAAAGAAGCAAGCTTCCTACATAAGAAAGCACAAGCACCAAAATTAATACAAGCGAAATCTTATAAGAGAATTATGAAACAGTTTCAGATTCGTACAGGTCGGGTATCCAAGCCGGTGGATCGGGTCCGAAGTCCTTGTAACAACCATAATACATCATCTGGTGAAAAGAAAAAGGGAGATTAGGATGGAGGATCGACCGAGAAATTTGAATCCACCGCTCCGGTGGTGTGACGGAACTGTGATTACGAAGAATCTCATTTAGATCGGTGAGAAGATTCTCAGCGACATCGGAGGAGATTCCTAGAGCTTTGATATCAGAGCTGGTGAAGGAATCTAGGGATTTATACGCCATTTGTGACGTGTGAGTGAGAGGAGGAGAAGAAGACATGAATGAATGATTCAAATGGGAGTGGCAGTGCAGTGGGACACTTCTCCACGTAATATTAACATTATCGTGATTGCCACGTGTCTATCTAGTTCTGATCTCTTCATCTTTTTACCTCTTTCCACGTCGGATTATCATCATTTACACTTTGGTCATTTTTTTATCATCATCATGTTATGAATCTATTTATTGATTTCAGTCTTTGTTTTTTTTTCTCAATTTAGGTATACATTGAAATGGTTATTTGAATATATATTTGTTTTCTATTGAATTTTATAATGATTTGATTGAATTTGAATGAATTTAGAATTTTATTATAAAATTATCTAAAATTTCACTTTAAAACCTGAGATTCATATTTTTAACTAAATTTTTTTTTTAAATGTCAGTTAAATATTTTAAATCAAATGTTTATACTCTCATAATAGTAGATTTCATAGTATTTAAATAACATTAAATTTTAATATTTATTTAAAAATTTATATTTTAATATATATTATTTTATATTTTAAATCAAATATCATCAAATTATCGTCTTAGTATATCCTTTTATTGATTTCAATCTATGATCTATACGAACCTTTCAGAGAAAATGAAATTCTTAGATTACAATAAGATTTTGGACCAAAATACCTAATCTCTTATTCGTAACCACAAGGAATAATTGTTTTGTCCTAACCATTACTCAATTTTGAAATTTCTAAGTTTTGTCTAGATTTATTTCTCAATCGAGATAAAAAAAAATTAGGTGAAAATGAAATATTTCAGCTAATCTTATGTTGATTATATAATAAAACAAAATAAAAAAAAGTATAGGAAGATTTTTAGATATGATACTATAACCAAACTGTTATCTTCAGCTAGTTCGTATACGATAGGAATCATTATATAGCTGAGCTAAAGCAACACTTCTTTAAAACTATATATCTTCTCTGGTTTTCAGTCAGAGATAAGAAGGAACTTGGTTCTTGATCTAGTGCAAAAGCTTCTAGTCCCAGCCGAGATAATTCGCGAAGGCGACAAGACTTGCGCAAACGACAAGTTGTAAGAATCAGTATCTAACCGGCTATGCAACCATCCTTTACCACCAGATAATCAAAACTAAATACATATTTATGAACATAAGAACAAATTAAATCAACGAATGCAACCAGTTTGGTTTAACCACTTAATTTGAATGACAGATTCAATTGGAAACCTAATAACTGGTTTAACTTCGAACAGAGCAGGTTCTGAGCATAAGCACATCAAACATATGTTTGGGCTTCACGAAAAAATCGTATGTTAGAGACCAATTATTTTAGAAATTTTGTTTTTGCTATATATAAAAGACTAAAAAAAATTTCACTGCTTATATCCTATCAAACTCAAGACTGACTCTGACTTCGAACCCCCTCAAATTGTTTTACCAATCGTAAAACAAAGATTAACTTGTATGAACCGAATTCGAAAACTTCATCCTAATGCAAAAACCAAATATCTCAAATTGAATTGATTTTGGTTTATAATGTTCTGTTCTTCGGCTTCGGATTCATGTTAATCTTTCGTAAACTGAACAAGTGAAGTTACCAAACCCAAACTTATTCAACACTCTACTATTAAAATCTAAACTTGCTTTGGTTTATAAAAATCACAACTTCTATTCATTATGTGTAGTAATAAGTATCATAACTAAAACCCTAAATCAAACAAGCTCACATTAAAGAGAACTGACCTCTGTATCATCACTATACTATCAAGTTCATGATTTGGTAAAACAGAAACTGTTGTGTTGTTAGAAACTTAACATCACACTCTGTTACACGCCCTGGACTGAGCAATGTATGAAAGTTATTGAGTAATTATCAATTTGTCTCCTCGTCCAGATGCTTCATCTAGATGTATATGCAAATGTTAGTATCTAGATGTAGATATTAAATGTTGTTAGTTTATGTATTTGAAATTTATATCTAAATATTGCATCTGAATGCTATTTTATTCGTTTTACCATTTGTAATTATATTCAGATGCAATTAACAAAAAATAAATGAAAAGAACAAGATTGTTACTAATAAATAATATATGATTATTTAAATTATATAAAAATATTAATAATTATTAAATCATCGTTTCTACGATAATTTTTTTTTATTAATATATTTTTACACAATATAAACGAAAATATATTTTCGTGAAAAACATGGCCAAAAAACAAGTTTTGTGGTTTGGCCGAAAAACATGTTTCTCCGTATTTTTTTATAGAAACTGTGTTTTAACGTCTTTACGAGAGTGTTTATTCGCGAAAAAACATGTTTCCATATTTTTTACGTAAAAATATGTTTTCACATTTTTTTGTGGCAAAACGTATTTCTACTTTTTTTTTGCGAAAAACGTGTTTACATATATTTTCCGGGAAAACATGTTTGTGCATTTTTGACAAGAACAGTATTTTTTACGTAATAAATTTTTATATTATTGATAAAAAACATGTTTCCGTTTTTTTATGCAAAAGTGTTTCCGTGTTTTTACGGAAAATTATTCCCACATTATTGGTTAGAAAATATTTTTTTATTTTTTTGACGAAAAATCGTATTTACGCATTTTAGGCGAAAAAACATGTTTATGTTTTTTTGCGGAAAATTGGTCTGTCTTTTTTACAACAAATATTTATTCTCAAATTTTTGGCAGAAAAATATGTTTTTTTTATTTTTGGCGAAAACATTTTTTTCCATATTTTTTGTGAAAAAAATATTTTCATATTTATTAATGGAAAATGTGTTTTTATATTTTTCATAAAAGTTTTTCCGTTGTTTACGTAAAAAAATTATTAATGCATTTTTAAAAAATTTCATGGAAAAATATGTTTTCGTATTTTTTGTGGAAAAAATATATTTCCGTATATTTTGAAAAATTTTATCGAAAAAACGATTTTTTATTGTTTTAGAATAAAACTTGTTTTTGTGTGTTAGAAAAATATATTTAATTTATTTGAAATGAATGGTATTTTAGATTTTTGGATTTTGAGATTCAGATGCATCATCTAGAAGTTCATTTTTTTAGCATTTCAAATATCTTATTTCAGCATCTCGAATATCTCATTTTAACATTTGGATGCAAAATTAAATAGAAAAATAAACAGCATCTAAGCGTTTGCATCTAGATATTACATCTAGATAAGAAAACGAACGGAGCTTTAGAAATGGAAAAACAAGGGCTGTTATGTAAAAAATCTATATGAAACTCAGAAGATACATGTAAACCCAAAGAAAACAAACTTTATCAGATTCATTACCTTTTAAAATATATTTTTTTTAATTTTACATGAAACACAATTTTAATGAATGGTTTTATGGAAAGCAAAGTAAGAATTTGAATGGTTTTTGTTCATACGAGCATTAAAATTGAATAACAAACAAATTAACGAGGGAAAAGAGAAATTGCTGGATGCAGAGGTTTATCGATCGATTCTTGTTTTCAATTGTTGTTTTAAAGTAAAAACCAATCAAATTAAGATTTATGAGGAATTGATCGATGAACCGCTGCCTCCAGTGATTTCACTCTTCATTATTCATAAATAAATCTTTTTTTTTAAAATTAACAGAGCTGAAATAGAAATAAATTTATCTGAAAGTAAAATCTTTGATTGATATTTCATAAGAGGATAAGAAAAAAAATCTTCAACCCTTCTAGTTACAATAAAATACTGAAGAAGACGAATATATATACACTTCTAAATTACTAAAACGCTAGATATGTGCTTATTGGATATATGCTTATTGGGCTTGAAATATTGGGACTTTAATGGGTCTTCTAATACTCTCTCGCAAATTTGGTGTGGATGAAACAACTACGCCAAGTTTGAAATCACAAATGTAAATGACTTACAAGAGCAAAAGTTAGACAAGATAAAATCATTTTGACGTAGAGAGCAACTTCTCTTCACCATAATATTAGTTATAGTGTGAAATCTATTCAGTAGGTCTATCTTTATAGCCTATTTATCTCACGAAGAGTCCGGATTTTATCTCGTTTAACTCTCTTAAACTGTCCCCCACAATGAAGTCGAAACTTCTTCCACATTTAATGAAATTCTTCTCAATCTCAAATTCTTATCCAATAACCATAATACTCTCTTAATCAGCATTTGAACTTGTTTTCTTCTTGTCATGTTGTCTTGTTCAGTTTCAAGCTTTAGTTGTAACATCAAAGAACAACAAAGCAACTTCACTCTCATCTTCAGCTCTTGTAATTGCAGCTCTCATTTCTTGATCTAATCTTGTGACAGCTTCCTTGAGCGCAAACAAAGTCACCTGAACAAGTTTATGTGACCTCAACAAACTATTCCAATCATTATCATCCTTAGAGGCTGTTATTCAATTTGGATTTAAAATGAGTTTAGATTTTCCAGCACCGTTACATTTCTTCTTCCTATTTACTTTCCCAAGGATCTTTTAAAAGCTATCGTTATCCTCACTTGTCTACCTCCTAAAGAACTCATCTAAGGTGATGATATTCTCCCAAGGATATTCACTCTAGAATTGGCAAGATAGTTACATCAACTTGAATCCTTTAGATATGACACATTAAGACGAATTCAGACTGAATAGAAGGTGGCTCGAAGGGTCGCACAGAGGATGCGGAAGGCCTTTGATATTTCTATTTTTGAATTTTTTAGATATGACACGTTAAAACGAATTCAATGGTGAAAATGATAATCAATATTCTACAAGATCTCTTAGATATAACGCACCAAGATAAATCATATATTGATTAGTGGATATTACACACCGTTAATCAAATCAATGGATATTACACACCATTGACGAAAAATGAAAACTCATTCTCAAAGTTTCAAAAATAGAAAATCACTCTACAAAATTATTAAGAAAAGAGACATATTTTATTTGATTTTAACTTCATTATATAGAGTAATTACATTAACAATATTAATAAAACTATCTTAACAGGCAGATCAACTAGAAAATAAAATTTCAACAATATTTTTGCATGTAAGAAAGAAAAATGAGCTGAAATAAATAATGTTTTGTTGATGATGAAAATCCACATATTTATCACCATCAACGTCACCGCTAGAGAATTATATACTAGACACTAGGAGTTCCAAGGATTTGACCATCATATTCATCAAAATGAGTAAAATTTCTCTAAATAGAAAAAAAAATCTAGGAGTTTGAGTTTTACCCTAGGTGTCTCCAACATGATGATTTGCCTTCTTTCCACACTTTTCAACAATCTTGAACTAAGCATCTCGGATTTTAATTGAAGCTCAACAATAGACTCTGAAATCTAATGCATCATCAGTAACAGAGTTGTGTCGTGAAGCCATTGTAGTCTTAGTCTCTCAGAATTTAGAACAGATCAACCAACGACCAAGGAAATAAGATGAAAGATCTGTTTCGGGCATTTGCTGGTGATGTTCTTCCGTTAATCAGTAATTAAACGGAACGAAAACAAAAACTGTAGCTTTTATTAACAGAAGATGTTGGGTTGTGTGTGGTATATCCAGATAAAAAAATCATAAACGCAGGAAAAGATATTGGTTTTAGTTGAGATCCCAAAATAGTCTAAGCTCTGCTACTGTGTTAAAAACCCAAATTAAGAAATCTAAATAGTTTATTAAAGATTTATTAGTGCAAGAAATTAAAAAGAGAAAACTCAAAGAAAAAAAGCTAAACTTAATAAAATCTTTGATTGATATTTCATAAGAGGATAAAAAAAATATTTTTTTTAATTCTTCAAGTTACAATACAATACTGAAGAAGACATATGTATATATAAGAACTTCTAAGTTGCTAAAACCATCCTTATTGGATTTCAAATATTAAATCTTTAATGGGTCTTCTAATGAAATGCATATATATAAACTAACAGAGGGCAGATGCAGAGTCTATATATATAATATACGAACTCTAATTATATAGAAATATGTTTCCTTACCGTGGATGTTTTTTTTTTTTTCGTCTATTAGATCATTACTATTACAGATTGTTAGGAATGCGAGAACAACTTCTACTTACGATAATTCCATGACACAAATACTCTTCGACAAGTGGTTATGAATATACGACATCCCCATGATGAATAAGCTCTCCCCACAACACTCGGATCTTCGACGGACGGTTCTGCAGGTACGACATCCCTTCTGATGGACAAGCTCTCCCCGCAACACGAGACCACGACGGACGATACTATCTGCGCACACCGGAACCTCTGCAAAGTCTTTACATCCTTTAATCTGTAATAACTGCGTTCTCTGGGTTTCGAACCCCAAACCTGGTGTAGAAGCCTTTAAACCCTTAACCA
>KE156813.1:61864-116379 GCA_000411055.1 Leavenworthia alabamica
CATTATATGCACTGCAAAGTCACAAACACAAAACAAAAACAACATCAAAAGCTTGAATAGATCATAACAAATGGTATCAGAGCCTTGTTAGGCAAGCAAAGAAGGAAGCTTTTATGATAAAGGTCAGATCTTTCTTTTAAAGTTGACATCTTATCATAGAAACAGATAGATCTGGGTATTTTAAGCTTGTGTAAAGAGTATATATTAGAATACTGATCAATATTTCTAATGGAACATATTCTTGGAAGGTTTGATGTTGAAAAGTTTGATGGTGAGGGAGATTTTGCTCTGTAGAAGCATAAAATCTTGACTCAGTTGGAGATTTTAGGACTTGATGTTGCTCTTCTTTCACCAACTGAAAGAGAACAACCTTTAGACTCAAAGGGTAAGTCAGTTGATGGAGATGAAGCGGAAAAAAGACTGAAACAGTGAAGGTTGATCCTAAGTGGCTTGACAAGGATCGGAGAGTTAGAAACCTTCTAAGTATGAGTCTGTCTGATATTGTGTTGAGAAAGGTTATGAAAGAAACCACTGCTTATGATATGTGGAATGCATTAGAATCTGAATACCAAGCCAAGACTCTACCACACAAGTTTTATCTAAAGCAAAGATTTTTTAGCTTTAAGATGGATGGAAGAAAAAATCTGGACAAGAATCTGGATGTGTTTAACAAGCTTATGTTAGATCTTTCTAGTGTACATGTGGAGATGAGTGATGAAGATCAAGCAGCCATTTTCATGAACAGTCTACCAAAACAGTTTGAAAGCTTAGTTCATACACTTAAATACAGCAGTGGTAGAAGTACAATAAATGTCAAGGAAGTTATAAGATCTGCTTATTCTATTGAGCTGGAACTTAAGGATAAAGGTTTATACAAGTTACAGTCAGAGACTGAATGATTATTCATTCAAACTAGAGGCAGACCAGACAAGAAGCATCAGTCCAATGGAAAATCAAACAACAAAAACAGGTATAAATCTAGGCCAAAAGGGAAAGAGTATTGGATTTATGGAGAAGAAGGGCATTTTAAAAGGGATTGTCCTAAGAAGAAACAAGCACCAGTTCATAACAAAGGAAATGAGGTTGAAGCTAGTGTTGGGAAAGCAGTGTGGACAGAGCCTACTATGCTAACAGCCTTGGAACAGTTTTCTAAAGAAAGATGGGTTATGGACTCAAGCTGCTCTTACCACATGACATTCAAAAAGGATTTGATGTTTGACGTTGAAGAGATAAATGGTGGCAGGATATTGATGGGAAATGATACATACTGTGAGGTAACATCCATTGGTAAAATTAAATTTATCAGTTATGATGGTTCTGTTGTAGTGTTGTCTCAGGTCAGATACTCACCTACTGCTAGAAGAAATCTTATTTCTTTGGGACAACTGGAGTCACTGGGATGCTGGTTCCAGTCAAAAAATTTCAGATTACAAGTTTTCTTTAAAGGTAAGGAGGTGCTAGCAGGTGATTACAAAGACACACTATATTTTCTAGATGGAAAATTTGTGGTAGAGCAACCAAATACAACTGTGAAATCTATGGAAACTACGGATCTGTGGCATAGTAGATTAGGACATATATGCAAAAGGCTTGAAGACTTTGATCAAGAAAGAACTGATTAAATCTGGAGAAGTAAAAGATTTTAAGCAGTGTGAATCTTGTATCATGGGGAAGGTTCACAGAAAATCATTCAAGACTGGAAAGCGCACATCATCAGAACAGTTGGAGTATGTTCATTCGGATTTATGGGGATCACCTAATGTTACTCCAAGTCTATCAAAATGTCAGTACTACATGACTTTTGTAGATGACTTCTCAAGAAAGGTGTGGGTTTATTTCCTTAAAATTAAAGATGAAGTTACAGCAAATTTTTGGAATGGAAAGTTTTTGCAGAAAATCAAAGTAGAAAGAAGTTAAATGCTGTAAGGACAGACAATGGTTTGGAATACTGCAACAAAAAATTTGATGACTATTGTAAGCAACATGGTATTCTGAGGCACACGACATGTCCTTATACCCCGCAACAGAATGGAGTGGCTGAGAGATTAAACAGAATAATTCTTGAGAAAGTCAGAAGTCTCTTAAATGAGACTGGTTTAAGTGAGACATTCGGGGCTAAAGCTACATCCACAGTGGTGTACATGATCAGTAGAACACCATCTACACCACTAGATTTTGAAATTCCAGAGGAGGTTTGGTCAGGAAGAAAGCCAAAATACTCACACATGAAGAGATTTGGATGTCTAGTTTATTATCATGTTGATCAAGGAAAGCTCAAACCTAGAGCTAAGAAAGGAATCTTCATGGGATATCGTCAAGGAGTTAAAAGGTACAGAATTTGGAGTATTGAAGAAAAGAAGTGTCTGATTAGTCGTGATGTGGACTTTTGTGAAGAAGTGATTTATAAAGATACTGGAAAGCTTGAAACTGAAAATGAAGCAATATCTAAGTTGAAAGATAGAAAGAAGGTGTCATTTGACCTCCCACCTGATCATGGTGATGAAGAATCAAGTGATCAAGGTGACACTTCTGCTTAAGGTGGAGTACACACAGATACTGATCATGAAGACAATCATGATGCAGATGATGTTGAATCAGATAATGAGGAATCAAAATCTACCTTGAGAAGTTATCAGCTAGCCAGAGACAGATCTAGAAGGGTTATCAAGATACCAAACAGATTTGTGGAAGCAGATATAACAGTCTATACACTAAACATGGCACAGTTAATAGATGATGAAGAGCCACAAACTTATCAAGAAGCCATTACTGGTGATTACAAAGAAGAGTGGACAGATGCTACTTATGAAGAGATGGATTCTATTCATAAGAATCATACATGGGACCTAATACATAGATCAGAGAAACAGAGAACAATTGGTTGCAAGTGGATATTCAAGTTCAAACCTGGAATCTCAGAATTTGAAAAACCAAGATTTAAGTCCAGAATGGTTGCAAAAGGGTTTTCTCAGATTGAGGGAATTGACTACAATGAAGTTTTTTCACCAGTCGTCAAACATGTAACTATCAGACTGGTGTTACCTATGGTGGTTGAATTGGATTTAGAACTGGAACAGTTGGATGTCAAAACTGTATTTCTACATGGTATAATGGATGAGAGAATTCTAATGGAGCAGCCATAAGGTTTCTCATAAGGGGATATGGTATGTTTATTAAGAAGGTCACTGTATGGATTAAAACAGTGTTCAAGACAGTGGAATATAAGATTTGATCAATTCATTAAGTTACAAGGGTACTCTAAGAGTGAATATGATCAGTGTGTGTACTTCAAATGCTATGCAGAGGAATCTTATGTTTATCTATTTCTGTATGTTGATGAGATGTTGGTTGCAGCTAAAGATATGGGAGAAATCAACATATTGAAGAATCTTCTCAACAGTGAATTTGAGATAAAAGATCTTGGGCCAGCAAGAAGAATTTTAGGGATGGATATTTACAGGGACAGAGTAAACGGAATCCTAAGACTATCACAACAAAACTACTTGGAGAAAGTTCTAAAGAGATTTGCTATGGATGATTCTAAAACAGTTCATACTCCTATGGAATGTTATTTCAAGCTATCTAATTCTAAACCTGATGATCGACCTAAGATAGAGCAAGAAATGAAAGACATACCTTACTCTAGTGCAGTAGGAAGTCTCATGTACGCAACGGTTGGATCTTGTCCTGACCTTGCATACTCAGTTGGACTGGTGAGCAGATTCATGAGTTCACCTAGTAAAGAACATTGGAATGGCAGTTAAGTTGGATACTCAGGTATGTGGTAAATGCTAAAGATTTAGTACTAACATTCAGGAAATCAAAAAAGTTCAAGATAGTTGGATATTGTGATAGTGATTATGCTGCTGATCTTGATAGAAGAAGATCGATTACGGGATATGTGTTCCAAGCTGGAGGTAACACCATCAGCTGGCGTTCTGGTCTGCAAGAAATAGTGGCTTTATCAACCACGGAAGCAAAATACATAGCTCTAACAGAAGCTACAAAGAAAGCATTATGGTTGAAAGGAATTACCTGTGAATTGGGATTCCCTCAAGACAGCGTCGAGATATTCTGTGACTCACATAGTGCGATATGCTTGGCTAAGAACAATGTTTTCCATGGTAGAACAAAACACATGGCAGTTTGATTTAATTTCATCAGAGATCTGGTAGAAGAAGGGACCTTGCATGTGAAGAAAATCGCGACTTTGGAGAATCCAGCTGACATTCTTACAAAAGTTGTACCAATCAAGAAGTTTGATGAAGCATTAAGCCGTCTGAGAGTGCTCAGAGGCTGATCTAGCTCCGGATCTGGATGCTAGGGTTTCGGCGAGGAGAATTTTGTCGGAATAGGAAATAGAAGAGAGAGGAAGTTCTTTTCTCGGTTAAGACAGGATGGTTGGTTTTGTTTCGAAGACCAAAACTCAAGGTGGAGTTTGTGGGTTGATTAATTGGGCTTACGAAACAAAGGTAACTAAAGAATGGCTAAATGGGCCAAAAGTTATTGACTAAGGCCTGCAAGGAAGCATTCTTGGACCAACAATATTAGCAGACAAACAACAGTAACTGAAGTGAAGAAGGTACATTGTCTGTGATGTGTACAAGAGGACAAAGAATTTGGTTATTTTCAGGATGTGTTCTGTGGCATTAAAAAGGCAAGAGAAGATCACGTAAGAGTTGAGAAATTTTGAACACACAAGAGAGACAGAGAGCAAGAGAGAACTAAGAGTTGAGAGTGCTTAACTTGGTGAGTGTTCTTGGTATATTGCCCTTGGTGAGATCTGGGTGTGTAGAGAGTGTGTACCGGTTGTAACTCTTTGATTCTTGATTTTAGTGGATCCACAACCAAACTGAAAGGCTTGTCGAGATGTACCTTGGCGGTTTGCTTTGGGAACTCGTTAAATCTCTTTGTCATTTACATTATATGTACTGCAAAGTCACAAACACAAAACAAACACAACATCAAATGCTTGAATAGATCATAACACAGTTGAACATAATATAGTTTTGAGATTCATTAAATATTACCTAAATGTCTTTGCATTAACAAACAATTCTCATAATTACTCGAAATGATTACTTAAATTTTATAAAAAGATAACAAAAAGGCAGGTCATGTATACGTTTTGAAAGTTAAAACGGTTTATGTATTTTTTATATTACCAGAGTGAAATTAAATTAAGCAATCGGAGTAATTTTATTTGAATCTCAAATAATTTATCTCTTATTAGAATATAATTATTTGTATATGTAGATTTTGGGTAAAATCCGATCCAAAACTCAAACAAGTATTTGTAAAATCTAAAATTAAATTTAGTTTAAAAACAAAATTTTTTTTATTTAAAATTATAAATTTTCATATTTTTAGCTTTAGAGTATATATTTATGCTAATTGAATAATAATTTTTAGGTATAATTTTATGTTAATTAAGTAAAATATTAAATTTCGAATATAACTTTAAAATAATCAATAATAATTTTGTATGTCAATCACAGTTTCAATTAATTGGATGTTAAATTGAAATTTGGATAAAAAGATAATCTGAATAGATATACAAACTGATTAAAAAAATACAAATCTAAAAAATTTAAATCCAAATGGATTTTATCCAAACCTTAGTCCCCCCAATAGAATGTCCAGGGCCAGCGTGAAGTCCTAAATAAGCGAAACAACTAGTCAACCTCCTGACGAAGTATTGCCATCATCAACTATATATAATTCGCATGATTTATAGTTATCTGCTTTCTTCACTCCACAACATTCTTGTTAATAAGATTAGTGTACACACTTTACACAAAGCAGACATGAGGACACATCACTTCATGATTGCATATTTGCATTGACTTCGTAATAAGAAATCCATTTAATTAGGGTACGACTAATATTTAAAACACATTATAGCATATGATATAAGAATATAAAATATCCATAAGACGCACCACGTTAGTCGTAACAAAATCTTCCGAATCTGCCATCTAGACTAATCACTTAGTATTTTCAAGGTCACACTCAATAGTCAATAGGAACTATTAAATTAATGTTCGCTAAATATACAATATGTATACGTATGTTTCTAGAAACATTTGATTTTTTATGATTTAAAATCTAAAATACGTATTAGAGGCTGGGATTAAAGACAAGAGTCTCCGAATTACTAAAAAGATCTACCTAACTATGTAATGCATAATACAAAAATGTATGTATTGAAACATATTAATATTTCTAAACTAATTGGGTATAGAAAATAATAACTTAATTACTGCAAAGTTTATTGAAACATATTAATATTTTAAAAACAATATGTAATACGTTTTTGTCATATTTTATCCACCTTATGCCTGTTTTCCTAATTATTTTTTGCAAAGAAGATACGCACTTTAACCAAAAAAAGAGAAGAGGTGCATAAGTGTATCGAGCAAGCTCAACCAATCGCATTAAATGTAAATATAGTTTTACTTTGTGTCGAGGAATAAAATTTTAAATAATAGAGATTTATATTTTTGCCATTTCATGTAGAATAAATATTGCCAACTAATTTTTTATTTCAATTTAAATATAGTTTTAGATATTAAAATTTATTTTCTTATTTTATATAGTGTAAATGTTTTATAAATTTTTTAAATTTATTTTATTATTTTAATATTTTAGTTAGAATTAAATAAAATATTAATTTAAGTATTAAGAAAACTTAAAGTATGTCAAAGTCACATTAGCTAAACAAAACAATAAATGGTTAATTAGTGAATAGATGACGTGGCAAGGAAGGATAAACGAATCTTAAATGCACGTCGCAATCAGACGACCCACAAAGTTAACTTCACAGTACCAGAGCGTGGTCCCCACGCGACTCCATCTTCACCGGAGGTGTGAAACGCGTGAAATCCACCGCCTCGGGACAAAAATAATGTACTCTCAGAAAAAGATAAAACGTGAAAAAAAACATCAGAGAGGGTGAGCTGTGAAAAGGGACCCACC
Organism: Leavenworthia alabamica; assembly: GCA_000411055.1. NCBI lineage: Eukaryota > Viridiplantae > Streptophyta > Magnoliopsida > Brassicales > Brassicaceae > Leavenworthia > Leavenworthia alabamica. The sequence continues at coordinate 68,843 of KE156813.1, forward strand.
ACCACATGTGCTCCTCACTTCCTGTCTCCACCAGCTCCTGCCTCTTAATCATTAGCTTCTTCTTCCTCCTCTAAACCCAACCCAAATCGAACCATGTCAACCAACACCGACGGAGTTATGATCTCAAGCGGAACAATAATCAAACAACAACAATCATCATCAATTGTTGTGAAGAAACCACCGGCAAAAGATCGACACAGTAAAGTCGATGGAAGAGGAAGAAGAATACGTATGCCAATTATATGTGCAGCTCGTGTTTTTCAATTAACAAAAGAACTTGGTCATAAATCAGATGGTCAAACTATTGAATGGTTACTTCGTAAAGCTGAACCTTCAATTATAGCTGCTACAGGAACTGGTACAACTCCAGCTACTTTCTCTACTGCTTCTGTTTCAATCCATGGCAACTCAACTTCTTTATCTTCATCTCTTGATCATAAACCAACTTTACTTTCTTCTTCATCGTTTTTACTTGGTAAACGTCTGAGACCTAATGATGAAGATAATAATAATAATTCTGGTGGTAGTAAAGAACATGAAACATTTGCTACTCCGGCTGGGTTTTGGGCAGTTCCGGCGAGACCTGATTTTGGACAAGTTTGGAGCTTTACTGGAGGAGCTCCACAAGAGATGTTTTTACAACAACAATCACTATTTGTTCATCAGCAACAACAACAGGCTGTAATGGGTGAAGCTTCAGCTGCTAGAGTTGGGAATTATCTTCCGGGTCATCTTAACTTGCTTGCTTCTTTATCTGGTGGATCTCCCGGGTCGGGTCGAAGACAGGATGACTCACGTTGATTACATGTGTTCATTCAGAAAGCCCTTTAGGTCTGAGGGTAAATTTGGTATATAAATATTATTATCTATTGTCATCATCAATCATTGGTTTCTCCTCCTATGTGTGTGTTTTAGAGATTGATTTGATTTCAGAATCCCTGGAATTGATTTCGTAAGTGCTAAGTAAGCTAAAATGCTTTGTTTTTGATTAGGGTTTAAGAAGGTGGATTTTTTTGGGGTGGGATATCGATTTCTTATTAAGAAACCGCGGAGGTTTCGTTTCCCTTTTTGTATCGGCGAAACAGAGCCGTCGTCAAAATCAAGTATAAATATTTATAGTGTTTTGTGTTTTTTGTTGCAATTTGTATAATGTGTTACAATTGTGGTTAGCATTGCACAAGCGGTTAACCACGTTTGTTTTTAATAAATGTGTTAAAATAAAATTATCTGCATTTATTGATATGCACAAATTTTTATGTGAATGTGACTGTCTATAGTTAAAATCGAACTGCGGGATTCAACGTCTAACCTCTTTTGGTTTTAAGCGTTTGCGTTCTGAACGCGAAAACAGAGGATTATACTTTAAGCGTTTGTGTCTTCAGTGACTGTGTATTTTTTTTTTTTGAGACGTTTGATTTGTCACGTTAGTCAGAGAAAGATTCATTCATATTTTGAAACCATAAGGCGCTTTTAATTAGTTTGTCTATATATTTCTTGTATAGAAACTTGCCTGTAAATTGAACTCTTGTTTAATATTAAGTAGAAAAAAATGTGTCGGATCCATAATCACCATTTCTAATTATAATTTTGTGTTTATATGAATTGGCTTTAAACTAGCTAGCTACACTCAATCTAAGATCTTTCTCTTGATTTTTCCTTCTGATACTTGTTTTGTTGGGAAAAGTTAAAATAAAATTCAAATTTTATTAAAATCAAAAGATTTAATATATATATATATATTAAAAAACAGATAGCTAAAAATATTTATTTTTATGTATCATAATTTAATCGATCAAGGTAAAATATAATTTTATAAATTATAAATAAATATCGATTTTTTAAATTTAAAACTTATATAATAAGATAATCACAACATATAGATGACTAATGCACTAATAATATTTAATTTGTAATTTATCGTCTCGATACAAAATGTTTGAAAAGTACCGTGAAAGTGATTAGATATGTTTGGTTGACTTTTAGGTAGCACTAACCAATCAAAGAATCAAACAAATTTTTGGCATCAAAATAAGAAATCTAATAATGGAAAGATCTTAACTAAGAGTTGTTGTGTTTTCTTTCTTAATCAGTACTAACAATTAAAAATTATATTATATATATATATATATAATCACAGGTGGGGATCTAAATAATCTACTTGTATCAAAAACATCCGTATCTTTTAATTTATTGTCGAATCACTTAAATGACCCCAATAATTGATATGGAATGGACCCATTATTATTTTATACCAAAAAATAATAACAGTATAGAGCAGTTACATATATTAAATTTTAATATATATTTCGCATTTTGGACCGACACTACACTTGTAACTAAATAGCCTCTCATTCACTTAAATGTACTGTCAAATACTTTCACTACGCATTGGTTCGATGCTTTTCTAAATCAACTTTTTTAGTTTTTATATTAATTTTAAAAATAGTTAAATGATTTTCTTTTTTTCTTTTATATAATTTACGTTATAATTTTTACAATTTTAAAATATACATATCGCAAATCTAATATTCATATTTTTTATGATAAAATATATTTTTNAATAATATATATATATACATATGACAAAAATATATAATTAAAAAATTATAACGAGAATTACTACATAAATTATTGTAAAGTATAACAAATCATAAAATAAGTAATAAAAATAAAATATTATAAGATATTAATAACTAACTAAATAATTTTGAAAGTGTACTGAATCAAGATACAAGATACAACTAATCCGTATTATTTTTATATTTGTAATATGTTGCATAAGAAGAACATAGATAACATAATTATATCTTAAAAGTTAGATCAACAAATCAAGTACAAATTTTTTTTTGTAATAATTTATGTGAGTTAATCAATATAATTAAATGGATAAAATCTTGATATGTACTTGTTTACACATAAAATGATAGTTAGAATTAATCTATTTATTTTTACGTATTTTTTCTCTTCTTCTTGATCCCCCAACATTGTTTATAGTACTAATCACATTTTTGTATCATTGTTTTTTGTATTTCTCTGTATTTTTCAGGAGGGTCAACATCACTATCAATCACTGTCCGTATCATCAATATCACTATATAATTTTTTTTTTTACATTTCACACAAACACATCTGTTAACTTCCGTAGCATCTAAAATTTATGTATGAAATGAATAATTTTTATTGATATCAAAGAAAAAAATTATTGATATAATCAAGATTATTTTATACATCAAAATTTTTGTAACTCACTAAACAAAGAAAACGAACATATTAAGATATCCACTAAAAGATTATTCATAAACATTGATTTAAAAATTATTCATAAGATATCAATAAAACAAAACAAATATGACACATATTATACCTACTAAATTTTTATGTTGATACTAACTTGCTAAATCGGTGATTCATTTACGTATTATTACCTACAATTCGAAGTTTCTTTGAGATTGAACACTTTCAGCGCCAATTATGTCTTCATCTCCGTCGCATTTTGCATAATCGGCATCCAGTCAATTTTTAATTTATGATTTAAATTTTTTGTGCATTTAGTTCTCTCCATCTTGTTTTCATACACAAAATAGGATCTCATCTTTTTGTGAATTTTCGAAATTAATTGAATATAAAAAAATTAAAACGGTAGATTTGGGAAAACGAAAGATATTGACAGATGTCATCCAAATAAATGAATAAAATTATTATGGATCTTTAGAAAACTTGAGATAAATAAATAAATTAATAATAAACCTAGAGACTAAAAAATAAAAAATTACACGTGTTGCTCATATAAACCGCCACGTGTCGCAAATAGGAGAGTTTAACAGCTCTTTTATAGTATAGAATAAAACTACATGCGGATTTTTTTAAATTATATTGTTAACTTTGTAGAGCAAGAAAAATATATTTTATGTATGATAATATTTATCATAAAAATATTCACTAATCAAATAAGATTTATATAGAAAATAAAATGAAAAATCAAAGAAAATATATTAATAAATAAATAATTATAGATTATAATAAATTCTTAAACAACTTGCAAAAATATAAAATATTAATAATCAATTGCATAATTTTAAAAATATGTTGACTCATCTTACAACTAATATGAATAATTTTTATATTTTCGAAAATATTGAATTATATTTTAGAAATAAGATATAAAAAATCATAAACAAAAAGAAAATTTATTAAAATATTTGCAAAATAATAATAGAACTAAATGAGTAAATATTAATTTTTATTTGTTCATATACAAAATGATAGTTATAATTAAATCTCTAACCCAATTTGTTTTATATTTTTCTCTTTTTCATACTTTTTGTATTTATGATCTTGCATTCGACGGAAGATCAAACATTTTTTTCAATTATTTTTTACTTTTTCAATGATACTTTTCCATAACATTGACATCATTCTTAATCACTTTCCAAAACATCAATACTATTATATAATTANTCGGGTCCAAAGCAGATGGCTCTTGTGGATCAAAACTCTCTTCTGAACTCAGAGGGTTTTGACTGAAGTTGTTGTAGACTAGTGTGTAGAGTGAGTGGCCAGGGGACAAGACCCATTATATAAGCAAATCCACAGAAAACGACACCGTAACTGGCTAATAAACAATTTGTACACAGCAAATTTGATTGATAAGATTAAAATTCTAGATATTATATACCATATATGCATTTAAAATTTTAGATATTTTTTTTCCAACAAAATCATATTTATTCTAGATATTATATACCATATATGCATTTAAAATTTTTGATATTTTTTTCCAACAAAAACATATTTATTCTAGATATTATATACCATATATACATTTAAAATTTTAGATATATTTTTCCAACAAAATCATATTTATTCTAGATATTATATACCATATATGCATTTAAAATTTTAGATATTTTTTTCCAACAAAATCATATTTATTCTAGATATTATATACCATATATGCATTTAAAATTTTAGATATTTTTTTCAAACAAAATCATATTTATTCTAGATATTATATACCATATATGCATTTAAAATTTTAGATATTTTTTTTCCAACAAAATCATATTTTTCCATAACCTTTTCTTAGATTACATACCATATGCATTTAAAATTCTAGATACTTTTTGTCAACAAAATCATATTTTTCGATAATCTTTTTTTATATTACACTAGTGGCAAGCCCGCGCTACGCGCGGAATTTATTTATTATAATTCTATTTTAGTGAATTATTAAAATGTTTTAAGAAGTTAATATATATATATTTTTTTTAAATTATTTTTAAGTTCATCTACATTTTATAAATTAAGATTAAAATAATGAATAATAGTATTTGATGTTTTTTAATGTTTGAAACTGTTTATGTGTTAAATTATTTTGCTTATTTGTAAGAAATACAGAATTAGTTTTTTAAAAAAATTTGGCATGAAATTTAATAAGTTTAAAAATATGAAATTTTATTTACTTATACCTGTATTTTAAAAAGAAAGACACATAATGAGTTTATATAACAATATAACAATATGAATAATAAAATATATTGGATAAAAATATTATATAATTATGAGTTTATATATTATGAATCATAAATAAGTAAGTCCAATAATATATAAAATTATAGAATGTGACTTCAGATTTTATGTTTTAATTGGGACTACACATATTTTAGATATTGTAATAACTAAAAACTAAAGAAGAAGCATACATAAGTTTTATTTTAACTTAACCCTACGTTAACTTAAAACTTACTTAACATTTTTTCTTACTGCCACCGCACGCCCACGCCGCATATGGAGGAGGTATGTTTCGTTTTCTTCCCCAACTTCACACTTTACTGATTCTCGAGTATTTGATTTTAGAATCTGTAAATCGTTCTTTTTATTTACTGTTACAGTTTATAAAAATGGAATTAAATCTATAATCTCAGTCTTATATTTCGTAATTTGTTGTAATCTTTACTGGGTTTTGTAAATAACTTTCTAGAATTTTCATCAAATGGTAAATTTAGTCAATTTTCCTTCAGTTTAACTTTTGATTGTATATATATATATATATTTCTAATTTCATATATGTGTTTCGATTGTAAACATCGAACAGTTAGTTTAGGTTTAGTTACTATATGAATGTTTTTTTGAGTTTTTCTTCAACATCTTCTTCTCGACGCTTCTAAAAGAGTTATGCTTCATTTTCTTCGTCTATTTTCAATGTCTCCGGGTCTCTGGGTTTTGCTTAAACTAATATTTAAAATTTGATTTAATCTTACTTAATTTTTTTCCATAATCTGTTTTCTCCTCATATTGAATCGGCTGTACATGTCTTTTATGTTGTTTTTGGAGTTTTTATGTTTCTACTCACAATGATATTTATGAGTTGTCGTATATTATTATGGTAACTTGTTCTATTGCAATTAGTTATACTGCAGTAGTGTAAATTGGGACGTGTGATACTTACAGTTCTATCTATGACATGTGTGATACTATTAGAGAAAATTGTTCTAATGCAATTTGTTAGTATGTTTAAAATAGAATTTACGGATTAAAAAAAGAATGGTAATGTATTTTATTAGATGTGTTTTCACTATAAAGAACTCAAATAACTCAACTAACATAGAAGAATTACAGAGTTGTATCAGTTCTGTATTTTGTTTTACCATTTTTTGCAGTTTCTACTCAATTCATGTGAGATGAGATAATAATCTTATTATAGACGTTGTTTATCTCATATTAATGTTTTATTTTGCACAGATGGAGAATTCACACTCTTCCTTTACACATATTTTCCATATCATAGTCTCACAATATGAATCCCATGTAGTATATGCTCTTTATTCGTCTTTCTTGTTTTTTCAGCAATTATGAATAACTTTGTTTTATTTTTTTAAAACAGAAAATTCCTTTAGATTTTTTTAATGATCACATAAAGGGAAAGTATTACCAAAATAGGGTCCCTTTAACTGTTCCACCATCAAAACATAGGTGGTGGATAGAGTTGGATGGAAGAAAATTGGAAAAATGTTGGAAAGAGTTTGTTAATGCACATTCATTTCAAACTGGAGAACTACTTGCCTTAGAAGTATTTAGAAGTGGAAAAGTTCAAGTTGAAGGATCTGGATTAATTCTTTTTGAAACAGAGTATTCACCTCCTACATACTTTAATGATCCGGAAAGTAAATTATATTATGTTAATGTTTGGTAATTCTAGTTTGTTTATTTTAATTTTTCAAAATAAAATTATAAATACATCACTATCTCTAGGTAATGTTCATGGCCTTAATTTTGAAGTTGGAGAATCCTCAAGCATTAATACAAAGTTTTTTCAACTCCAAGTTACCTCTACCGGTTTAAAGAGAAACCGTTATGTATGTTTATATTAAACTAATTTTATTCAAACCTATTGTTTTATGTTCTTTAAAACATTGTTCTAAATTATACAATATATTTTCACTAACAATTGTTTAATTTTCTATTAAATCTTGATGTAGTTTCTGCCAGAAGGATTCATTAAAGAGAACAATCTCAATAGACGAACGAATTGGAAGGTAGTAGTGTTTGATGAGAATGAAAATGCATGACATGTATCTCTTGTAGGCGGATTTTCTACCAGGCCTAATAGGTTTTACTTTGGATTGAGATTCAAAGAGTTTTTGGAACAAAATGATCTGAACTCGGTTTTTGCACTTGATTTTAAAATGGTATGGGAAGGAGGAAGCAGGAATCCCATTTTTAAGTATATTGCTCAATGCTAGTTTGTTGTTAGTTTTTGTTCAAACTCATTTAGCTTTATTTGGTCAAGTTTGGATTATATTTTTAGTGTTAAGTAGTTGTTAACTATTGATGTTTGACTTCGAATGATCTACTTTTAAACTTTTGTCTAAATATGGTTATATGTGGGATTATGCAGCGTCTTTGTCACGTCGTTTTTTAAGTATCTATGTTTCAGTTTAATAGTCAACTGCTAAACATTAAGTTATATATCTTCGGCTTTGACCTTTTTATTTATTTTTTATTAACATTATTAGTGAGTATAAAATATGTAAGCTTATTATGGTATTCCATAATTTTTATTCCATAATTTTTTTTGGTTTTTTTAATAAATATGATAATTAAAACTTTCCATATTGTAATTTTTTTTACCAAAAAATTAATTTTCTAACATTTTATTGTGTAAGTCAAAGAATGTAATATATTTTCAACTATATCTACAGAAAAATATGTAAATATTTTTAAAAATAGAATATTGGGCTTTTATTGGACTTTAATATAATGGCAATACTATTATTTACAACAATTAATAACAATACTTTTGTTTTTAAAAAATTCTAAAACAACATTGAGAAAACCCTCTTAAAAAACTAATTCCTCTTCTTCTGGCTTTCTTGCCGACGCTTCTACGGTATGACTGTTCCTCTTACTTCATTTTCTACTTGCGTGTGATAAATTGCAATGTTTAAAGTTTTCATCAAATGTATTGCCTAAATTATAGTTCTTATGTGTTTCTTTTCTATGTGGATGATACTTTCGGTCCGATTTAATGTTGGTATTTGAGTTTAATGACTTCTTTCAAATTTATATATTACTTGTATAATATACTACTCTTCTTTTTCATTATACACCCATTTAAATCTCATTTCGTCAAGGGGAGTAATTAGTAAGTTTGTACAACACTAATAAAAACCTAGAGGAGATTTACTGTTACGCTTCAAATGGTATTTGCATTGATTTTTTCCAGCAATTTTTAGATTCTCCAAACCTGTTTTTATGTTGTTGCTTTAAAAGATAAAACTATACTCACTGAAGATTCGGACAAGACAACTTACGATTTCAAACAGAAGTGACTATGTAGTGCATTGGAGGTGTTTTTACTACAATGAATTCAAATAACTCCACTAACATAGAAGAATTATAGATTTGTATCAGTTGTGTATCTACTTTTACCACTTCTTGTAGTTTGTACCCAATTCATATTAATGTTTTATTTTGAACAGATGGACAATTCACACTCTTTTCCTACACATACTTTCTATGTCATAATCTCACAATCTGACTTCCCTGCGGTATATATTCTTTATTCGTCTTTGTTGTCTCTTTTTATTCTGTTATGAATAACATTGTTTTATTTCTTTGTAATCAGAAAATTCCTTTACATTTTTTTAATGAGCATATAAAGGGAAAGTACTACTAAAACAGGCTCCCTCTAACTATTCCACCATCGAGACATAAGTGGTGGGTAGAGTTGGATGGAAGAAAATTAGNAGTTGGATGGAAGAAAATTAGGTAAAAGTTGGAAGGAATTTGTTAATGCACATTCATTTTGAAGCTGGAGAAAAACTTGCCTTAGAAGTATATTTCAGCGGTAAAATTCATGTTACACCATGCGGTTTTGTTCCTTTCGAAAGAGAGTATTCACCTCCTAGTCATTTTATTGATCTAGAAAGTAAGTTATATTATGTTAAATAATTGGTATTTCTAGTTTGTTTATTTTAATTCATAATAACATTATAACTATATCACTATCTGTAGGTGATGTTCAGACCCCTAATTTTGAAGTCGGAAAATATTCAACCAATAATGATAACTTTTTCCAACTCCAAATTACCCCTACTGGTTGAAACACAAACCATTATGTATGTTTATATTAAATTAATTTTATTCAAACAGATTGTGTTATGTTCTACAACATTATTCTAAATTATACATATATTTTCACTAACAGTTGTTTATGTTTCTATTAAATGTTGATGTAGTTTATGCCATAAAAATTCATTAAAAAGAACAATCTTAATAGGCGGACGAGTTGGAAGGTAGTAGTGATTGATGAGTATTAAAAAAATGGCATGTATCTCTCATAGGTGGAGTTTCTAGCAGGCCGAATATGTATTACTTTGGATTGGGATTCAAAGATTTTTTAGAAAAAAATAATCGCAACTCGGTTCTGCACTTGACTTTAAAATAGATTGGGATGGGGGAAGAAAGAAGCCCATTTTTAAGCACACTCATTGGTGGTAGTTTATTATTAGATTCCAGTTAAACTCATTTAGCTTTATTTCGTTATCCATAAATTGTATGTCTAGTGCTAAGTTGATGTTAACTATTTATGTCTGACTTCTAATAGTCTACTTTTTAACTTCTGTTTAAATATGGATGTTTGTTGGATTATGCATGTTGTTTGTCACATAGTTGTTTTGGTTGCATTTTTCTGATTTTATCATAGTAAACTGGCAATTTTGGTACTATTACTCGATGTAATGATCTTTTTATATTTCTTCAACACATATCCGTCTTCTCTGTCCTTTCTCTCCACCCCATTTGCTCTAAATTCCTTTTTCCTTCTTCAATTTCACCCTTGCATAATATTAGTATTTCATAAAGATAAATATCATCATTGTAATAACCTTGTGCTGCAATTTTTAGATGCTCCAATCTTGTTTCTATGTTGTTTCTGTGGAAATACCCTATTTTTAAATGCTTCAGCATTTCCACTTGTTAGACATCTTTCCATTACGTCTTTGTAATTTTTTTTTGTTGCTACTGGATTTAAGGCTAGTGACCGGATATTTAGATACTTATAAACTTCTTTATGACTGGCAGTCTTTGCAAGTACTGGTGATGCATATACATTTAAGATGAAGCATATCAATAAACAAAACTTAAGAGTTTAAGTTTATAAGTAGTAAATTACAAAATACCCGAAATAGTAGAATAATTTTAAACATATTCTGATTTTTTATATCAAGATAAAAGTTGGTTTAGAAGTGGTGTCTTCACAAATAAACTGGAAAGTTAGTTTTCCACCATTCTTGAAACCATTATTCATTAAGAAATCCTTAAAGTCTTTGCCAAAACGCATACGATTACGATCGTATTGTTTTATCATACATGCATCCCAAGATCTACCCTGCAAGTCCATTAGTACTACTTCTTCTCTAGCCATTTCTAAGCGATTCAAATCAGTAAAACATTTTGGAAGAAACTGCATACAGACAATAAAGATAATTAATACATGTATATATTATGCTTTATATTACAAAGTAATAACTAAGCAATACAATATCTTATATACTTACATATCTACTGTTTTTGATGTTATTACGGATGATATTCATGATAAAGATCTTATCATTAGTTGGAGATGAGGATCCTATACCAGTTTCAATCATAGATTCTGTTTCTTGATCTGAAACAAATAAAACACAATTATTAATAATAACAAATAGATTGAAATTAAGCTAATATATAGAGATATAATTTTTGTTTTTTATTTGAATCAAACATCAGTTATTCTAAAGTTTTAAATATAAAACTGAAGTGAAGATTTTACTTTAAATACTTACCACTATTACATATGCTCATATGAAGTCTTTCAAAATTAGTCTTACCATATGTTTTTTTCTTAAATAATAAGACATCTCCAACTCGATATTCATTAAATTCTACAAATTTTCTAAATGCTGTTGTTAGTTGCCCATATTCTAACCTTATAACCCAAACTTTGTAGTGACAATGTAGTCATTCAATTCTGCAATTGTGACCAATTCAATCTTGTGAACACCCTTGTATTTTTCAATAGAGCTGCTACTCTTCAAACTGATTGAGTCCAGATAAGAAAAATACTTAAACAATGTAATATAAACGGAATATGAACTTGTACTACCTTTCAATGAAGGAACGTGTGGCTTCAACTTCTGCATCAAAATAGAATTTTGTACCAGAAGTAACATTTAAATATAGATCACCTATTCAAATTTTGGATTTATGTTTGTTGCTAGCATGATACATGATTCATAATCTTTGTTCTTAAATATTTTATCCAACATAGTTGCATGGTCATCAAAGGCGCTGAGTCGGATTTTCTCACCACTACATCACCAAATATTATTAGTAGATGATGATAATCAGGCCATCATCACTCAAGAAACGTACCTTGCTAACCGTAGATTCACCAACATTCTTTCAATCTTCTTGGAGATTTCGTTAGTAAAGGATTTTGTAGTACAGACTTGGCCGATAACATATAGTAAACAAAATGAAAACATATTTATCAGACAATAGTTTAATTCTATTTATATTTCAATTTTCGTGTACCTGGAAGTTCTTTGTTGGTGTTGGCTAAAGACAGTAACTCAGCATGGCTGCGAAACATGAATCGCTCTCTTGGTATTTCACACGTTGGCTGCTCAATTTCAGTTAAAATCGTTGTAGCAGTAACCCTTATGGACATGCTAAAATCTGTAAGCTTGAAACATGGGTTGCTTCTTGTGACTTCAAATCCGATGACAATATATACTACTCCTTGACGAAGAGATGGTTCAAAAGCTGGAAGTAGGCCGACATTGATAGAGCCTTGCATAACAGTGGCCTTAACATTCAAAGAATAACACCACCGAGGATAAGAAATAATTAGAAGAGAACAAAAACAGTGTGATGAAGGACTTTTTGAATACTAATATGATAAGTAAATTTTTTTTTTAAAACATGAACGAAGGTTAATAAATTGTTCATATTACCTTTTCATCAATGAATAAAAGATCAATACCCATTAGCTGGCCATTTTTTAAACATTTCTCGCCGGCCAGAATCGCAGCAATCGACCGACAAAACTTTGAACATTACGGCCAAACTTGAGGCCAAAGAAGACGACATACTGTGATTCCATTATACAAAAAATTAAAAACCTTTATATAGAATCAAGAGCAGCAAAGTATAGTATTCAGTTTGTTAGGCGAACTATTTATAATCTTCTACAATAGGGCAGATAAATCATGTAAATCAGGTGATCAACTCATTAATTAGATTAAAGTATACAATAATTGATTATTACTTAATTGCATAGTTAAATCTCACCAAATGTGTAACCGGTAGATTTTCTCTTCTGAAAAAAAAAACCCAAAAGCCTCAGAGAGGAGGAAGAGAGTAAAAACCTGAGGAATTACTTTAAAATCGATTTGAATGTAACTCATTTAATGATATTAACTACATCAAACTTATAACGGAAAATATGAGAATGAACTCAATCTAAAGAGTTAGTAAGGTGAATCGAAAGAGATGAAGAAGACGATAAAATAGAAGAGAAAAAGAAAAAAAATATAGATGGTGTAAAGGTCAAAATCAGAAAAAGAAAAAAAGAAAACCATCAATTTATTGTGTGAAAATACAATAAATATTTTAAATTTAATACATTAAAAAATGTAAATAATAATTATTTCCATATTTTTTTAAAGTTGAATCTGACGTGTTCGTTGAGGTGTTTGCTGAGATGGATGAACTATAGGAGAGGTGATATATATATATATATTTACCCCCTTAAAACCATAATATGCATATAAATAATAATAGAAAATCGTAAAAGCATACAAAATGGGTCTCAATGGGCCTTATTACTGACACTGACTCCACTTATCGGGCCACACTCATTTCATCCCCAACCTTTTTGACTAAAAGAGTTTGAGCGATTCACCAACGCAGCTGTGAACTGACCTGTGAGATCCGAGACAATGGCGTCGTCATCATCGTCGAGAGGAGAGATGGAGAAGATGGGAATCGATCAGCTGAAAGGATTAAAAGAACAAGCAGATTTAGAAGTGAATCTTCTTCAAGACAGTCTAAACAACATCCGTACAGCCACCGCCCGTCTCGATTCCGCCGCCGCCGCTCTCAACGACCTCTCTCTTCAACCTCAAGGTCCATTTCACTTGATTATTTGACACCTCACCTGTCGTTATGATGATTAAACATACTGAATAATTAGGTAAGAAGATGCTTGTGCCACTCACAACTTCTCTTTATGTACCTGGAACACTTGATGAAGCTAATAACGTTCTTGTTGATATTGGCACTGGTTACTTCATTGAGGTAATAATAATAAGAATCATATCATATATTATGATTTTATTTAATTTAAGGCTAATTCGTTCATTTTTTACATAGAAAACAATGATTGATGGTAAAGATTATTGTCAGAGGAAGATCAATTTGCTTAAATCTAACTTTGATCAACTTTTTGAGGTATGTTTTTGTTTAAAATGTATTCTAATTTGACACTTCATAGTTCATAGCGTGGCAGATGAAGCTGGGATGGTCTTGCAAGCCAAAGTTAAACAGTTAACAACTGCAACCACATCTTGAAGATTTATTCTCATCTAATAGTTTTATAGTTAACACATATTTTGAGATTGCAAATGGTTTTGTCTGGTAAGTTTAGTTATGGTTTCTTATGATCTCAATCTCCTTGTGTTATGTATGGTGAAAGAACTTGTGCTGTAGTTTATAGAAAACAGTAACGAGTATGACAAAATCATGATGGTTACTCCCTAGTTCCTCCTATTGCAACAAAAACACAGAATATATTTATTATCAATCTTATAACAAAGTTAGATCTTTTGCTTTTAAGGTTCTGTTGTTGTGATCAACTGAAGTGATTTGATTTGCTAATTTGCTTTTACTGAGATGGAAGCGGACTGCTAGTTCATCTGGAGCCTAATCGGTTTTTTATTTCTCATAGGGAAAGATTGATAATGTGGATCTCAAAACTTCTAAATGCTTTAGGATCCAGATTATGAAATGGTCTTAGATTGACATGCTTTGGTGTAAAAGAGGACTGTTAAGTAAGGGAAATAGATGTGATCAGCTAAGCTATATTCATCTTGCTAGTGTCTACTGTCTACAATGGAAAACAAAATAGGTAAATCGAAAAAATATGACTATATACAATATTATCTGTCTCTTTTAGGCTCTCTCTCATTCAAACATGTGAAAGTAGAAATGAAATATTTCCTCTTTACATGCATTAATTAGCTCCTCAGAGAAAGCCACTGCAGTTTATTGCTCATCACTGTTTAGCGCCTGCATGAGACAGTTGAAAGCTTTCTTGTAGCTCAAGAATCCCATGAACCAGAAGTCAAAGTTATCAACTGTGACTACTTCAATATACTTCTGTGATGGCTTCTTCGTGTTTTGACTCTGGTTCACTCCATTGATCTTGCACAATGGGATTGAGACTTTGTAGTGAACCCTAGTGACATCTCCTTGAGGAGAAGTCACTTTGATTGATCTCTCGCTGCAGAATGCAATCTTCTTTGATGAGATGAAGAGTAGACCTGCGATGGGACCAGCGGTTGTGGATAGGTAACATTGGTACGCTTTGAAAAGCTTCTCTTCATTGCATACCCTGAAGAGTTGCTTATAGATCTTATCTAAGCCTCCCACTTGAAGGATCTTAGCACCTAAGGATAGCTTTCTCCTGACTGTTTCGGTTAGTTTTGGTTCTAAGTTGCTCTGGTCTCTAGCTACATTGGTGAAACTGTCATTTTTCCTCTTTCTCAGAATCGATTTCCTTTTGCCTGTTAAGAAATGAAAAATAACTCTTGTTAGCCTCTATTTATTACCAAGAAAAAGTAGACCATCAATGAAGAAGAAGGCAACGATCGATTCTAACTTTGTTGTTCAGATGTATTAGAAGAAGTTGGGATTTGGAGTTTGTTGATGGAAGCTGGGTCAGGCAAGTAACTCATCTTAGTACTCTTGGCTGCATCAAACGCAATAACTTGTTGATGAACTCTGCTCAATGTCATCTTTGAGGACTTGAGTAGTGATCTTGATTCTTGATTCTTGTGAGAACGAGAGAGAGAGAGTGAGTGATGGTTTGATGATGAAAGGCATGTTAGTGGGAAGGTATTTATAAGGAAAGACAAAGAGACAAGAGACAGTTGAAACAAACACTGAATCGTTGAGAGTTGAGACCTTTGTTGTAAAGGATGAGTCATGGAGGGTCATCAAGACAGTGATAAAGCCACTTTTCATTAAAGAAGCAATACAAGAAAAGATCAAAAGCATATGCTCTGTTTTTGCTTTTTGCAAGATAATACATAATAAATAAAAGGTGCAACTACCAAATCTGTGTTAGGACAATTTATAGAAATTATTACTCAATAACTGATGAAATGTTTTAGCTTTAACAAAAATTAATAGGAACATGCATGCAACAAGGGAAAAAAAAACTAAATACCAAATATTACGTAACTCTTTTTTGAATAGGGGAGAACAAATTGAGTCATGCTCATGCAGAAGAAGACATCGTGGCTTTGGAAGCTTTCTGAGTTGGCATTTGTAACTTTCCGATGCCTTTAGATCTCTAATAAAAATATTTTGTTAACAATTTGAGTAAAATTCATATCTTACTCATGTCATGCAATAGAAAAACAAGGATAACATATTAACATTGTTACAATAATGTTGTCTGTCTTTTATAGGTACTCTCTCCTAACATTCTCTAGTTGAAAGCGTTCTGGTAGCTCAAGAATCACATCTCAAGTGCTTTGTCTAGTTCCACAGTCTAATTAATGGGTCTTTAAACACTGATTTTTTTAGATCTTAGATAAATCCTGAGTTAAACAGGTTTATATATTTATTCATAGGTTAACAGTATCAACCATGAGTCCATGACCTCAAAGAGCAAGCTCCAAAGATACAACTTGTTGGAACAACGCATGATATGTTTTGAACGGGATCAATGTTTTCGATAAATCAAAAGATAGAAAAATTAATTGATGATAGGGAGTTAACTTAACAAGAATGCTGATATGGATGAACTAACAACTCAGAAATACTCGGAATAGAGAATATCCTATTTGGAGGGAAGATAAATATATGATATTTAAAAAATATGATATGAAATATTTTATCTAAATTTTGGAAGACGACCCAGAAGGCTTCCTAGGGATTGTAAGCTATAAAAGCACACAAAGAGAGAGCTTAGAAGGTCAGCCGTTCAAGTACAAGAAAAAGAGAGCTAGAGAGATTCTTTGTTTTCTTGTTGTGAGAGAGAGTATTGTTTACTCTAGTAACAGTGAGCTTGTGAGAGTTTAGATTAGAAATCTATTGGTATCAAGCTAAGTGTATGATCTTAGGATTTGTGTAATTCCAAGTGAGAGTGTGTAAAAAAGTCTTCTTGAGATTTCTAATAAAAGTTGAAACAGTGTGTTTTGTTCTGTGGAAACATATCGTTTTGCGTTCTAACATATATTTGGGTTTTACAGTCCATCTGCTTTTCCAATTGGTACCAGAGCATACACCTTGACCAAATCGTGGAACTTAACAACAGGTGAAGATCTTGAGGAAATATGGACTCAACAAAAGAACTCATAGCTGTGCAACGTACAATTATGCTTGAGAAAGGTAACTACGGTCATTGGAAAGTGAAGATGAAGGCTCTTATTAGAGGAATCGGAGCAGATGCATGGGCATCAGTCCTTCGTGGTTGGAGTCATCCAATTGTTAAAGGTGACGATGGAGTGGATGTGCCAAAAGATATGCGGTTATGGACTGATGCTGATAAGTCTTTATCAACATACAATTCTAAAGCCTTGTCTACTATCTTTAATTCGGTCAATGAAAACCAGTTCAAACGCATTCAAAACTATGAATCAGCAAAAGAAGCTTGGGACAAGCTTGAGAGAGCTTATGAAGGTACCTCCAATGTCAGGCGATCAAGATTAGATATGCTTGCTTCTAAATTTGAGGTAATGAAAATGGATGAAGATGAATCTATTGATGAGTTTAGTGGTAAACTGAGTGCAATAAGTGAAGTTCAAAATATGGGAAAAAAATACAAAGATAAAAAGCTTGTGAAGAAATTGCTAAGGAGTTTGCCTTAAAAATTTGAAAGCAAAAAGATAGCCATGACTACTTCATTGGATACAGACAACATCGATTACGAAGAAGTAGTGGGACATCTCCAGGCTTATGAGATGGAAATTTCGAATGGAAAGAATCATGTTGCAGATGAGATTGCTCTAGCAAGATTTATAGAGAAAAGAGACATCTAGAAACTAAAAGAGGAGATAGGGCTGTTGGCTAGAAACTTCAACAAGGCTATAAAAGGATTCAAAAGTGGGAACAAATAATCATTTGTTGGAATCATGGGAAATGATTAAGACAGAAGAAAATCTAACAAAGTACAATGTCATGAATGCGAAGGATTTGGTCACTTCAAATCAGATTGTCCAACAATAAAGAAGAAAGAGATAAAGTGTTTTGAGTGCAAAGGATTTGGACACTCTAAAGAAGACTGCATCAGTGGACAAGCAAGAAAAGATCGCTCATATGTTGCTGAACACCTTAGTGATTCAGACAGTGAAGAAGACTCAGATTTGGTGACTGGATACTGTGCATTTTTAGCAGCAATTGAAGATAAATCTATTTCTTCAGATAGTGAAACAGATGTTGAGGTAGAGTTCTTATCCATATTCACCAAAAGAAACAACATAGAAGATGTTTCAATAGGTTCGTAGAAAACACAAGTCGAAAGAAAAAAAATCACGTGTGTGTCACTACTGCGGGAAAAATGGGCACATCAAGAGGTTATGTTACTGGTTTGAAGCTAAGGTGATGAAGCTGATAAAACAAGAAAGGTACTTTCCTTACTTTAATGATTTTTCACGTGTTTGGATGCGAAAATCAGATTTGTATCAAACACATGAGACTACTTACACTTCAATGAGATCAACTGAGAGTCAGCCATGATATTTTGATAGTGGAGGTTTGAAGATTTCAAACTGAATAGCCCAGATCGAGAGGAAGGTTTCAGATTGGAGGAGAGAACATAATTTCATGGTAACCTTCCTCGGAGAATAAGAGAGTTGTAGAATATATGGACTTAAACTGGACAAGAATTGATGGTGGGCTACAATAGCAACATATGTTGATCTATTGTGTCTTTGTATTTGGTTTTTGATTGATTGTGCCACTCGAGCAGGGGGAGATAATGTAAGTATGAAGGTTTATTCTCATAGTGCTATACTTCTGGGGGAGTATCAATTTTAGGTGAGTTAACAAGATTTCTCAAGTTGACAAATACAATAAAAAAGGGGAGATTGAAAGAGCAAGCTCCAAAGACACAACTTGTTGGAACAACGCATGATCTGCTTTGAACGTGATCAATATTTTCGATAAATAAAAAAATAGAAAAGTTAATTGATAACGTGGAGGTAACTTAACAAAAATGCTGATATGGAAAGATAAAGATATGATATTTAAAAAAGATTCTATGGAATATTTTTACTAAATCTTGGAGGACGACCCATAAGGCTTCCTAAGGATTGTAAGCTATAAAAACACATAGAGGAAGAGCTTAAAATATCAGCCATTCAAATACAAGAAAAAGAGAGCTAGAGAGATTGTGAGAGTTTAGATTAAAAATCTATTGGTATCAAGCTAAGTGTGTGTGTTAAGAAATCGAGCTCAGAACACTTGATTTACCTCACAATCACTTGAACTCTGATCGAATTTGAACAATGGAAACACGAAATTGAACTTGTAAAGAACACAATGACAAAGAGATTTGTTTACCCAGTTCAATCAATCGATGTGATTGACCTACGTCTGGGGCCAGATCGATCCTGGCAATCCACTAATATTGAAGAGTAAAAAAACAGCTCAAAACAGAGCAAGTACAACAATGGAGAGATCAAGGTTGCTTAACAACCTCTCTAACAACTTCTAAACAAACTTTTCAACAAGAAAAAAAAATGATGATACAAGGAAGAAGACGAGCTCACTGCCTTTTANGATTGACCTACGTCTGGGGCCAGATCGATCCTGGCAATCCACTAATATTGAAGAGTAAAAAAACAGCTCAAAACAGAGCAAGTACAACAATGGAGAGATCAAGGTTGCTTAACAACCTCTCTAACAACTTCTAAACAAACTTTTCAACAAGAAAAAAAAATGATGATACAAGGAAGAAGACGAGCTCACTGCCTTTTATACATCCAGCTACAGTGAGTGACAAAGCTTCTATCGCGACTAGAGTCTTTGCACAAACCAATGCTCACTTTGCCCAGAATAAACCAATACCAATTGCATTCCAAAATAGACCGGTTAATCACAAACCAGAAAATTTAAATCAGCACATGATACCATAATACTCCACCTTGATTTAACTTTTCCTTTCTTCAAGTGGACTGTCAACTTTGGATCTAACCTCTGGCAGTAATGCTACATTGCTACTTCCTCAACATTACTCAAGCAGTCTTAGAAAATCTAATGCTGCTTCGAATTTGTGAACAGGTATACCTTTTGTTAACATATAAGCAGGATTCTTTGAAGTGTGAATCTTCATTACTTCAATATCACCAGCTTCAATAACATCTCTGATGAAATAGAACTTCACTGCTACATGCTTTGTCCTCTCATGGAATGAGCTGTTCTTTGATAAACATATAGCTGACTGTGAGTCACACCAGACTGATGAAGCTTTCTCCTGCTTGATTCCCATGTCTTCAAGTAGTCCCCTGATCCACAATGCTTCCTTAACTGCCTCAGTTAATGCAACAAACTCTGCCTCTGTAGTTGATAATGTAACAATCTGTTGCAAGTTTGACTTCCAGCTCACAGTGTTTCCACCAACTGTAAAAACATAGCCGCTTATGGATCTTCTCCTATCCAAATCTGCAGCAAAATCTGAATCACTATAGCCTTGAACACTGAAATTTTTTCCTTTTGTGTAAATCAGTTTCAAATCAGTTGAGCCCTTCAAGTATCTGAGCAGCCACTTTACAGCTTCCCAGTGTATTTCCCCAGGTTGACTCATAAATCTACTAACTAGTCCCACTGCGTATACCACATCAGGTCGTGTACCTATCATAGCATACATGATGCTACCTACAACACTTGAGTAAGGATTAGTTTCTGTATCTATACATTCATTTACATTTTTAACCTTTGATAGTTTGAAATGAGCACCAATTGGTGTATTAACAATTTTAGACTCATCCATTCTAAACCTTTTAATCACTCGTTCAACATACTTAGACTGTGATAAACATAGAGTACCTTTCTTTCTATCTCTAGTTATATCAATTCCCAGTATCCTACTAGCAGCTCCCATATCTTTCATTTCAAATTCAAGACTCAAGATTTCCTTAAGTCTAACTATGTCATTCATATCTTTAGCTGCTAATAGCATGTCATCAACATATATTAACAAATATATGTAGTTAGAGTCACTTACCTGTTTGACGTATACACATGGGTCATGCTCAGAGCTTGTGAATTCTTGATCCATCATGAATGAATCAAACTTCTTGTTCCATTGTCTGGGTGCCTGTTTCAGACCATACAAGGATTTCTTTAATAGACGGACTTGATCTTTACCTGGATTTACCTCATAGCCTTCTGGTTGTTCCATGTATAAGACTCTGTCTATATCTCCATGAAGGAATGCCGTTTTGACGTCCATCTCTTCTAATTCCATGTCATCATTAACAACCAAGGACATTAGTATACGTATAGAAATGTGTTTAACAACAGGGGCAAAGACTTCATCATAGTCAATTCCTTCTTTTTGTGAGAACCCTCTTGCAACTAGTTTGGCTTTAAAACCTTTCTGGTTCAACTCCTGGAATGCCACATTTCTTCCTATATAGCCATCTGCAACTGATGACCTTTTGATCAATAGGTCTGTCAACAATGTCCCATGTTCTGTTTTTGAGCAAAGATGTCATTTCTTCAGACATTCCTCCATTCCATCTATCCCAATCTTTGCTATTTTTAGCATCATGATAGCATGTAGGTTCATCTACTATATCTTCATCAATGTCTTCAGATGCCATAAGTGCAAACGCAAACTGAGAGTAATCTGAGAATTTTGCCGGTGGGACAATAGTTCTCCTTACTCTATCTTTTGCAAGTTGATAGTTTCTCAGGTCTATTATGTCTTCATGAGCTTCTGTTTGCTTTAGCTCATCTTCTTCAGAGTCACTGGAGCTAGATGATATAACTCCACCTTCAGCTGAGCTTTCCGTTTTTACTTTGACCTTTCCTGAAACTTTAGTAACAGTCTTCCCTGAAACTTCAGCAGTAGTCTTCCTTGAGTTGGATGTCTCTGTTTTTTCAGTTTGAGACTTTTCTTCTTTTACTTGCTTATAAACACTGTCTTCATTGAATACAACATTTCTGCTGATTACACATTTTTCTTCATCTAGCAGCCAAACCTTGTATCCTTTTGTGCCTTGTGGATAGCCTAAGAAGACTCCTTTAAGTGCTCTTGGTTTCAGTTTTCCCTGGTCTTGATGTACATATGCTATGGAACCAAATCTCCTGAGGTGTTTGTAACCTGGATTTCTTCTTAACCATAGTTGTTCTGGCACGTTGTGATCAATTGCAGAGGAAGGAGAACGATTCACTAAGTATGATACAGTGGCTGCTGTTTCTGCCCAAAACTTCTCTTCAAGTCCAGATTCATCTAACAGACATCTTACTTTTTCCATCAAGGTTCTGTTCATTCTTTCTGCAATTCCATTTTGTTGTGGAGTGTAGGTGCAGGTCATGTGTCTCTCAATTCCATTTTTGCTGCAAAACTCATTAAAACGTGCATTACAAAATTCTAGACCATTATCTGTTCTTAATACTTTCACTTTCTTTCCTATCTGATTTTCTACTAACTCTTTCCATTCACAGAATTTTTCAAAAGTCTCATCCTTAGTCTTAAGAAACATTAGCCATACCTTTCTAGTTCTATCATCAATAATAGATAAGAAGTATTGTTTACCAGATAGAGAAGGAGTGACATTGGGTGAACCCCAAAGATCTGCGTGAATGTATCCTAGAGGATCTTCAGTATTGTGCTTACCGACATTGAAGCTGAGTTTCTTTGATTTCCCCATGACACAGTGTTCACAAAAGCTCATCTCTTTTACTTCTTTCTTTTCGATGAGTCCTTTTTCTGTGAGTATCTTCATGTTGTTTAGACTCATGTGTCCTAGGCGGCTGTGCCATAAACCTGTTTTATCACATGTACTAACAACACTACAATTTTCAGCAATAACAGTTTCTCCATCAAGTATATATAAACCATTTATCAGGTTACCATGAAGTGCAGTTTTACCGTTTTTATGAAATCTTACCTTACCTTCTCCACCTTCATGTTGATACCCAAGTTTGTCAAGACTGTAGAGATGAGATTTCTCCTCAGATTTGGAACAAACCTGACATTCTGTAATATCTTGATTGAGCCGCCATGTGTGTCTACCCTGATAGTTCCACTGCCTCTTGCTTCTACTGTATGATCATCACCAAGAAGAATCATGGTTGCATCCTTTTCTTGAAAATCTTGGAACCAATCTCTTCTTGCCGTCATGTGATAGGTGCAACCTGAATCGATGACCCATATATCTTTTGCATCTTGTTCATCAATGTTAAGAGCTTCTGAGTATACCAATTTTTCAGTGATTACTCCAGCTTCTCCTTGACCTTGTCCTTCTGACTCAAGTTTCTTTTTCCTTGCAAAACATTCTTTTTTAATATGACATTCCTTTTTGCAAAACCAGCAAGTTAACCGAGTCTTTGAATTTGATCTGCTTCCATTCTTCGAGTTTTGTCCCTTTTGGTTTTGATTCTTGTTAATTGGTCTTCCTCTATCTAATGTGACCAAGGCAGCTGAGGTTGCCTTTAATAGATCTCTTGACTCAACTAACTCCCTCTCTAATGACTTAGCTGATGAAACCACATCTTGTACTGACAAGGTCTTGTTGCCATACTTCAGAGTGTGTTTCAATTGATCATAACCTGGTGGTAAAGAGTTTAGCACCAATATGGCTTGAACTTCTTCTGCTACAATGATCTCTAGACTGCCTAATTCTGCAACAATCTTCAAGAAATCATCTACATTCTCATTTATACTTTTAGCATCATTCATTTTGAATGAATAAAACTTCAGCTGCAGATAGACTCGATTAGGCAGAGAGGTTTCCATGTATTCTTTGTTCAGAGTACTCCACATATCAGCTGCTGTTAGGCAGTGATTTATTTTCCTGAGAACAGTATCTCCTACATTCAAGATTATCAAATTCATTGCTTGTTCAGATTGATCTACCTTTACTGGATCAGGTACTATCTTTGTTAGCGGCTTAGACAGAGAATCTTGATCTTCATCGTCATCAGTTATCGGTTGTTTCTCTTCGCTTCTGGTCAGTGGTACCTCCATTGTTAGCTCCAAGTCACCTATTATCTTCTTCAGTCCGAGAATCCCTAGGTGTGCCATCATCCTAATCTTCCACAAAGAAAAATCTGAAGAGCCATCAAACTTCTCAATCTCAATTCGTTGTTTTGCCATTGTTGATTAACCTGGCTCTGATACCACTTCTGTTAAGAAATCGAGCTCAAGAACACTTGATTTACCTCACAATCACTTGAACTCTGATCGAATTTGAACAATGGAAACACGAAATTGAACTTGTAAAGAACACAATGACAAAGAGATTTGTTTACCCAGTTCAATCAATCGATGTGATTGACCTACGTCTGGGGCCAGATCGATCCTGGCAATCCACTAATCTTGAAAAGTAAAAAAACAGCTCAAAACAGAGCAAGTACAACAATGGAGAGATCAAGGTTGCTTAACAACCTCTGTAACAACTTCTAAACAAACTTTTCAACAAGAAAAAAAATGATGATACAAGGAAGAAGACGAGCTCACTGCCTTTTAGACATCCAGCTACAGTGAGTGACAAAGCTTCTATCGCGACTAGAGTCTTTGCACACACCAATGCTCACTTTGCCCAGAATAAACCAATACCAATTGCATTCCAAAATAGACCGGTTAATCACAAACCAGAAAATTGAAATCAGCACATGATACCATAATAGTGTGATCTTAGGGTCTGTGTAATTTCAAGTGAGACGGTGTAAAAACGTTTTCTTGAGATTTCTAATAAAATTTGAAACAGTGTGTTTCGTTCCGTGGAAACATATCGTTTTGTGTACTAACGTATTTCTGGTTTTTATAGTCCATTTGTTTTTTAACGACCAACCCATTTACATGCAGGAAAGTCTTGGATCCTCCAGTGACCAAATATATATTTCGTTTAAGCCTAAGACAAATGTCTCTCACGTCGTATTTCTTCTCTTTTTATTTTTCACATATATATATATATATACTTTTTGTTACTGTCAGAAAGTATTAATAATATTTAATTATAGATTTGAATATGATTCCTTTTTTCTTTATATATTTGCAACTTTTCTTTGACCAATGGAACTTTTTCTACATCCTCACAAAGTATCATAGTCGACATACATATTCAACACTGCTCGTATAGTGTAATCAACATATCTTATCCTCCTAAAGACATGGACCTACGTAAATCACTAAAACTGTAAAGCTTTTACTGTTTGTGACGGTAGAAAATTATAAATATTTCAGTATAAATGAGTGATGAAATTTTGAAGGAAAACATAACATAATATGTGAAATTTTAATAATATCGGGAATTTTTAGAATAATGTTATTTAAACCAAATCAATCATACTTACGTTACGTTTCCTTTACCAATTTTTTTAGAAACACATTTACACAAACATTTAAAAGCAAAAAAATTGGTGATATTCTTCACCATTTACATGAACATATAGCTATATAGTAGAATGTAAGCTATTTTAGTCTAACCTCTACAATATAACTTTATTATATAGTATTAACAAGCGATATAATATACTTGCATGTTAGATGTCGTTATATACGACATATATTTTTCTTTCAATGTAATGTCTTTATAACAACAACCGAATCATTCATGTCATAGCAACTCATTCCCCTCTATGCGTTTCATAGATACATGTACCGAGTTATAATCATCTATAGCTTACAAATTCAATGTCCACTTTAGTCTTATCATGCATATATATACTCAGTGGCCACATATTGATGTGTATATACACCATGTGCATATCACATGGGTGACGAATTGATGAAAAACCATCTATATTGTATGGTGGGCAATGTGGGATCCATTTCAAGTGGATCTTCTTTTTGAGTTTTTTTTTAACCTTTGTTTTGCTTCTTTATTGTATTTCATACTATAAAACTACAACAGATCTTTCTTATCTTAACATGAATATAAAAGACATAAAGGCATTAGGAAGTCATAATACCAACTCATAAAGCTCCAAAGCCACGTCATCTCTTCTGCATGAATCAATTTGCCCTCGTTCCTTTGCCGGGTTCAAAAGCGTTACGTAATATTTGATTTTGATTTTTTTCTTGTTTCATATTGTCCAAGTAGTTAGGAAATATATCTTATCTCCTTTACGTATATAGATATCCATGGAAATTAAAATCAGAGTATAAAGGGAAGAACATAAACCACCCTAATAAGCTTGGTGTGTTTGCCAACTTGCATGTAAAAAGCTCGTGAGAATCCATTGTTAATCTGTAACTCAATTTTATGAAATGGAGTTACAGACTAACATTATTAATGAAGTAATGATACTTAAAAAATCAAATAATTAAATATATGATATAAACATGAAAGATTATGAAATGATCTTATGCAGTACTCATTTCTTTATACTTGATCTTGATCCATCTCATGACTCCATTGTTTCTGTATTATTCTTCTTTTGACATATTATGGTGCAATTAAAAGAGGACAGTGAATTAATAAAAAGACAAGATCATCTAAATATATTCAAATATTTCTTGCATCTCTACAATGGAAAACAAATGAGTTTTGTACAATATTGTCATTGTTTTTTTTGTAAGGATCTTTCCTAACATAATATGATGATTGAAACAGGTTAAAAGTAGAAATGAAATGTTTCCACTTCAACCACTATGTCTTATCATTGCTCAAAGCTTAGAGAAAGTGCTTGCTCAAGACAGTTGAATGCTTTCTTGTAGCTCAAGAATCCCATGAACCAGAAGTCGAAGTTATCTACTGTGACTACTTCAATATACTTTTGAGATGGATTCTTCGTGTTTTGACTCTGGTTCATTGCATTGATCTTGCACAACGGGATCGAGACTTTATAGTGAACCCTAGTGAGATCTCCTTGTGGAGAAGCTACTTTGATTGATCTCTCGCTGCAGAATGCAATCTTCTTTGATGAGATGAAGAGTAGGCCTGCCATGGGACCAGCTGTAGTGGAGAGGTAACATTGGNAAGACCATCAATGGAGAAGAAGGCAAAGATCAATACTAACTTTGTTGTTCAGATGTATTAGAAGAAGTTGGGATTTGGAGTTTGTTTATAGAAGCTGGGTCAGGCAAGTAACACATCTTAGTACTCTTGGCTGCAGGAAACACAATAACTTGTTGATGAACTCTGCTCAATGTCATCTTTGAAGGCTTGAGTAGTGATCTTGATTCTTGATTCTTGTGAGATCGAAAGAGAGAGAGAGAGTGAGTGATGGTTGATGATGAAAGGCATGTTGGTGGGAAGGTATTTATAAGGAAAGACAAAGAGACAAGAGAGCAGTTGAAACAAAACACTGAATCGTTGAGAATTGAGACCTTTGTTGTAAAGGATGAGTCATGGATGGGTCATCAAGACAGTGATAAAGCCACTTTTTATTAAAGAAGCAATATAAGAAAAGATCAAAGCATATGCTCTGTCTTTGCTTTTTGCAAGATAATACACAATAAATAAAAGGTGCAACTACCAAATCCGTGTTAGGACAATTTATAGAAAGCATTACTCAATAACTGATGAAAATATTTTAATATTAACAAAATTATCAAATATTACGTAACGCTTTTTTGGAATAGGTGAGAGCTAATTGAGTCATGCAGAAGGAGACATTGTGACTTTGGAAGCTTTCTGAGTTGGCATTTGTAATTTTCCAATGTGTTTAGTTATCTAACATGATGTTAGTTAATAAAAATATTTATTACCATTTTTAGTAAAATTCAAATCTTACTCGTGTCATGCAACAGAAAAAACAAAAGGGGTAAAACAAGCATAACACATATGAGTTACAATATATGTTTGTCTGTTTTTTATAGGTACTATCTCCTAACATTCTCTAGTTGAAAGCTATCTGGTAGCTCAAGAATCACATCTCAAGTGCTTTGTCTAGTTTAGCAAAGTAACTCCACAGTCTAATTAATGCGTCTTTAAACACTGTCTTTTCAAAAAAAAATTATGAATCCTGAGGTAACAGTATCAGCCAGACCAACCCATTTACATGCAAGAAAGTCTGGAATACTCCAATGACCAAATATTTCTTTTAAGCTAAGGCAATATGTCTCTCACGTCATATTTCTTCTTTTTTCATATATACTTTTTGTTACTGTTAAATTTAATTACACACGTCAGAAAATATTATTGATATTTAATACAGATTTGAATATGATTCCCTCATGCCCTACTAATATGAACACTCCTTTTTTACTTTTATATTTGCAACTTTTCTTTGACCAATATCATAACACTGCTCGTATAGTGTAATCAACATATCTTATCCTGCTAAAGACATGGACCCACGAAAACTGTAAAGCTTTGACTGTTTCTGACGGTATAAAATTATAAATATTTCGGTATAAATGAGTGATGAAATTTTGAATGAAAAAAATAATAAGTTCCAAAAACATAACTAATGAGTCATAGCAACTAACTAAGCAGATACAACTTACAAATTCAATGTCCACTTAGGTTTATTATGCATATTGATGATTTGATGTGTATGTAATATACAGCATGTGCATATCACATGGGTGACGAATTGATGAAACATTGTATGGTGGAAAATGTGGGATCCATTTCAAGTGGATCTCTTTTTTGGGGTTTTATTTAACCTTTGTTTTTTGCTTCTTTATTACATTTCATACTATAAAATTATAACCGATCTTTCTTATCTTAACATGAATATAAAAGAAACAAAGGCATTAGAAAGTCATATTCATAATGCCAACTCATAAAGCTCCAAAGCCATGTCATCTCCTTTTGTATGAATCAATTTGCCCTCGTTCCTTTGCCGGGTTCAAAAGCGTTACGTAATATTTGATTTTGATTTTTTCTTATTTCATATTGTCCAAGTAATTAGGAAATATATCGTATATCCTATAAGTATTTAGGTAGATATATGTAGTGTATATAGATATCCATGGAAACTAAAATCAGAGTAAAAAGGGAAGAAAAAATAAAACCCTAAAAAGCTTGGTGTGTTTGCCAACTTGCATGTAAAAAAGCTCGTCAGAATCTAACGTAAGTCTGTGTGATCTTATTTGAGTCTAATGTAAATTGAGTTTCTATTTTAACGGATCAACTTCAACATTAAATTTGTACGTATGATATGTGTGATGATCATAGTTTCAAAGAATCGAACAAATGGAAAAATATACGATCATTACATACATGTGTGTAGGTTTGAGTTACCGCGACAACAATAAAAATAAAAATAAATCCGTTGAACTACCACTATTCTTGGTCTTGGATACAATTTCTATCAAGAAGAGATTAAAAAATATAAGCTAAAATTCAATATTAATGAAGTAATGACGATACTTACAAAAATCAAATGATTAAATAAATGATATAAACATAAATGGCGAAAAAAGACGATTTACGTTTCTAGGGTTTGAAATGTCGACGGCGTTGTACGGTTGTTATGGGGTGTTGATCTCGGTTGTTCATCGGAAATACAATACCTATTCAATACGGATTAGATCTGAAGCACAGAAGGTTCGAGTATTGGGCAGTTTCGAAACAAATCTTACGGGGGATTTGTTTTTGGAAAAATGGAGATTTCGACAATCAAATATCCATTTGGTGGGTTTATCATGGATCGATGGAACAATAGAAGCGGAGTGATGATGAGAGGAGATATGATAACTCGATGGGACTCAAGATTACAAACAGATAGTGATACACATATGCATTATCTTATTGATGGGTTTAAATCGCAAGTTAGGGTCATGGTGTCTGGGATCTTGTTCATTGAGACAATGTTGGCTCAAGGGAGGAAATCGGAAGGTCAGGGAGGAGAAAAGAAAGGTGGCTTGGTCGGATCTAGTAGGAATCAAATGAGGAGTTTCATTTTCTAAAAATAAAGCTACTGCTCTTCTATAAGAGTAGAATGACTATTGTTTTGTTTGTTTTTGATCTTTGTTTTATTTTCCGAATGCTCTTTTGGAATTCTATTAATAATATATTTTGAATGTTTGGATTCTACCTGGTGATGCTCACAGACACAAGGTTTGAACAGAAGTGTAAAATATTGAATGAGATAGTTATATACATAACGGTAAAGGGAAAAATCTTGTAGTTTACTGGATTATAAATATGTATGCGAATTTGTATACTATATGGGTTGACTCAGCTCTGGTGTTGGAGTATGAAGAAGACTTTTTGGGGCTACAGGTGTTTAATATTATGCAGGTTAGATACTGGAATACACTTGGGCGAGATAGGATATCATCTGCTGGAATCAGGTCTGCTCTTTTTGGGTTCAGTATAGTTATTCGTTTGGTGGTAAGGTTATTGGTTAAAAAGAGAATTATACTGAGCCTGATACCATTAACTTTAATTACAAGTGGATGTGGTGTTAACGTTACTTGGTTTATAAGGAATTTGGAAAAGAATCGACAAGGGTTCTATTGGTCTAGTTTTAGATTTATTTCTCGTTTTCGATTATATATAATCAGTTATATGAATTTATATTTTAAACTGTTTTGGTTTAGGGGAGTCAAATACATATAATCATATAACATTTTTAATGCATGGTGCGAATAACAGCAATAGAAAGGGATGGATGGTACAATAGGGTGATAGTTATGATTTTTTTTGTTCTAAAGGGTTACAAAAAATGGAAAACAAATCAGATGGGCTGGGTGATAGGCTGTCCCATATCAAAGTGGTAAAATACTTTTACTATAAGAAGGATATCAAGATCATTTATACGGTAGGGGTTGCATATATAGAACCTTTAGGTTGGATCAAAGATATAACGATAAGTCTATATCTGCTCACTAAAACGAACTTATGCAAAGCAACAATGATTACAGATGAATTATTATTGTGGTCTAGTGATGGTCACTGCACTATGCAGCTAAGGTATCGGAATTACAGGGAAAGACTGGGGAAAATGGATTGGATTGCTAAATCATGGTATGATGGGTCATCATGTATTGGTAGCGACAATACTGAAAAGAACATGAGAATTGTGTTTATGTTGAAAATTATAATCACAATTACAAGACTGTTTATCTATCATACATACATTATCTATCATCTTTGGGGGTTAAATATAATTGATGCAGCTTTGGTGTTT
This sequence comes from Leavenworthia alabamica, assembly GCA_000411055.1. Classification (NCBI taxonomy): domain Eukaryota; kingdom Viridiplantae; phylum Streptophyta; class Magnoliopsida; order Brassicales; family Brassicaceae; genus Leavenworthia; species Leavenworthia alabamica. The sequence goes on from KE156813.1 coordinate 99,881, forward strand.
GTCATTCATGGTGAAATCACTTTTCATAATGAATGGTTAGAAAAGGATGACCACACATTTTTAGTTATTACTAGTATGTTTAATTATATGATTTTTGTTTATGCTTGTGTAGAGGGGTTGCAAGTGTTGAAAATTATGGTGCCGGTGGTGATTGGTATCTCCTACCTCGTTTTTCATTCGGTTCTATTTGGAAAATTTTTAAATGGTGTTGCCACTAATAAAAGCGAGGTTTTGTTGGCTAGTCAATTGCAGAGAGCTACTTTTAAAGGTTTGTAATGGAGTTTCGTGGAAGAAGATGAGACAACGACAAAAAACAAGATGGTTGGAAGAATCAACACAGTTTGGAGTTTTGTTATATAAAAAAGGAACATTATAGTTAATAAACTTATTATTTTAGAGGAGTGATAAGCACATCTTTACCTATCTGATTGATTATGTTTTTTTTTTTTGGTTTTAAGGATTAATCTTATTAATACCAAAAAGTCATTTTTTAGTGGAATACATGTGAAAAGAGAAAAAATGAATGAAAGGAGGGACGAGAGCCTCTTATCCAGTTACTGTCGCAAACCCAGTGGGGGTAGGCTAAGGAGAATGAATAGAGTACTGTCTGAAGAGAAAGTATGAAGGGCGGTTGCCTCGTAAAAACCTAAAGTGGTAAACCCATCATGGGAACCCTACTTTAGGAAAAAGAGTACAACCTGAAAAAAAGAAAAAGCCGAGTGGCTATGTGTCGAAGCGGTAATGGTGAGCTTGTAAACCAAACCAAGTCTCCAAGAGTGATGGTGAAGAAGGTGGGGATGATCGTATGATTGCCATTAGTTTGGCCTTAATTGTGATGTGGATGTCGCAACCCAACTGCGTGAATGATCTAGATGACGAAGTATGAAGTCTCGAGTTCTGCTCCCTCCAAGTATGATAGATGACGGCCTGTAGCAGTAGGTGTGCAATTAGTCGTATCTGCTGATCTGAAGATGAACGTAGTAGCCACTGCAAAATAGAGAGAAGATCATAGTGAATAGGAAAAATATGGAAAACAAGTCTCAACAGTGAATAAGAGTATGGACAAGAGAAGAAGAGATGCTCCCTAGACTCTGGGGCCGCAGCGCAGAGAAGAAAGTGCGGCGGACATGTGGGCGCATATCGTATGAACCGATCCCTGGTGGGTAATCTATCCCGAATGGCCAGCCAGGTGATAAAGGCGTGCTTGGGGATCCTAGTGGAGAACCAAACCTGTTTGTACCAGGAGACCTCTGGAGGGGGTGGATGTAATGATGTGAAAGTCTTAGAGGCCGAGATGCGGCCGGGCTGTGCTGCTGACGGATCATTACGAGGGAGAACCCATAGATAGATATCCGGTGAGTCTGGGTGGAACAGCCTGTCAGGGTCTGGAAGATTTTGTCGAAGGAATGTGATTGTAGTGTTTCTGGACGTATCCGATATGGCCCAGCGACCGTCGCGGATAGCATGCCTCACTTTGTAATCCTTCCCAATACCTGTAGCAAGGATGGCTGAAGGACCTAATAAGTGTAGCAGAGAGCCTAGACCTGTCTAGTCGTCGTGCCAAAAAGAGCAGTCTGTGCCTGAACCTATCCTACAGAAGATGAAACGACGGGCCACACTACGAAGCTTGAGCAGACGGTTCCACATCCAACTATTGGACGGGCGAGAATGTGGAAGGTCCCAGAAGCTTGTAGTGGAGAGCCTATTTGCTTTCATCTAGGAGACCCATATGGAGCCCGATTGAGTGAAAAGCATCCAAATGAGCTTGAGGCAAAGGACTGTGTTCCAACTAGCGAGACGACGTAGTCCTAGACCTCCAGAGCTTTTCGGTGTGCAGACTTGATCCCAACTTAGTTTTGCCTTCTTACCCGATAGGGTGGTACCGGACCAAAGAAAATCATTGTATAGCTTCTCTATTTGGAGAAAGCATTTGTTGGAAAGTAGGAAGATGATCGCCCAGAAATTGATCATTGAATTGATAAGTGATTGGAGAAGCTGAAGACGCCCAACGAATGATCGCTGACAAGTGGTCTAAGAAGTGAAAGGGGATTTGATACTCCCAATCAATGGAGTGAAGTCTGCTGTTTTCATCTTTGTGGGAATGAACGAGACTCCTAGATACTTTACTGGAAGGGTACCTTGGGCAAGACCATATGTGGATGCCATGGCTTGGAGGGTGGACGGATCGCCTTCATCTAGGAAAAGTGTCGATTTTAGGAGGTTAACTCCGAGCCCAGACATCTCATGGAAGTCATGTAAGACCAAGAGAATGGCATGTAGTGAAGCATCGGAACCATCGTAAAAATTAGATGGTCGTCAGCAAAGGAAGGGTGAGAAATCGTGGAAATTCTCAAATTTTGCACATAATAATTCATTATATGTGTTAGTAAATAATATGAAACATGTTACGTAATTTTAGCACATAAAATACATATAAATATCGTCACTAGCGGATCCAGGATTCATTTTATATGGGGTCAAAACATTGTAAAAAAATTTTAAAAAATTTATATTAAAAATATTTCTTAACAAATTATAAAAGATATACAATATTTATGTGGGGTCATTTGACCCCTCACTTTCCTATTTGGATCCGCCATGAATATCGTCTTATTTTAACATATAACACACTTTGAAATGTGTACGTTAATAAGAGTATAACAAGATTGAAAATTAATTGTATAAAATATAGTACAATTTAATAAAAATTGTTTGACTTATTCATTACTCCAAATAAATTATTATAAATTATTATGCATGAACTCTCCCGTGATCAGGTCTGGCATTTTCATATTTATAATTTATTTATTAGAGATACTTTCAATTACAATCAAACGTTACATATGTACATTTACATGAGTTTTGATTTGGACTGATTACAAAGAATATAACAGAATTGCTTAATGACATACACTAACATCCATTACTATATAGTATATATATTAAACATTCATTGTCACACATATATATTATAAACTGTTTCACGAAAAACCCAGAGTTAAATCTTACTATTTAACAAAAAATAAATGCATGAAAATATATATTGTTAATTAAATTAAATACTAATGTTTTGTTGACGAAATAAAAATTTACTATGGTGAAAATATTTATTCAAATTGTTTAAAAAAAAAATAAAACAAGAATTGTCGATTTTTTGCATTCTTGGTTTGTTTAACTTTATATAAATGAAATTAATATAGGGCAATTTTCTTAAATACCACTAATTTAAGTTTAGTTTTAACAAATACCATTAAAATTAATTTAAGACAAAATTACTATTTAATAACTTAATTAAATTAAAAATTAGATTATATTTTTTAAAAATTACATAAAATTTAAACATTAAACACTAAACCCAACCACTAAATACTAAATCCAAACAATTAAAAACTAAACCCAACCACTAAATACTAAACCCTAACATTATAATTTTAATAAAAAATGGTATTTATGTCTAATTAAAAAAAATAATGTAATTTTATCCAATAAATTATAAATGATGGTATTACAAAGAATTATTCATTAATATATGTCATTTATCCTTTTCCAAAACAAAATTATCTTGGCTTCTCATTAAAAATATATGGGCTTGGGCTTCATCATCATTCAGGTTCATGCTGGTTTTTAAATTGATTTTTTTTTGTAATTTAAAACTTCATTATGAGCCATGGCCTGCCACTAAACAAGGTTTTAATAGTTCTTAAATCTATAATCATATTTATCATTTATTTTAATAAATTTACATTATATTTTTTATTATTTCAATAGTTTTGAGTTAAATTTTATATTCATATAAATAAATAAATTTTAAAAATTGATAATTTTTCGGATATGTTTTTCAACTCGATATTATTAGAAAATTGAAACAGGTACATCATATTACTAACTAGCATAGAGACTTTACTCTTTTGTGTAATGCAACCACAATTCTTCAAGAAATATATCTTAATGATAGGAGATTTTGTAATATAAATTTTTTTAATGATTAACTTCTTTGAGAAGGATACCATCATCACTTGGTCTTGGAAATATTCCTAGGAGTCAAAATAATTAAGTTCTTGCAAAATTTGCCATGCTTGTTTGGCAAGAAGTCAATCATTAAATTTTTAATATTGGAAAATACATTATATCTTAGACGCATAACTAGATATTATACATAAAATAATTTTATAATATATATAATATACTCCCTCCGTTTCAATATATAAGTAGTTTTAGAGATTTGTTTTTGTTTTAAAATATAAGAGGTTTTACAAGTTTTTATACAAATTTATTAATTGTTCTTTGATTGTTTAAATAAAAAAGCTATTTTCAAACTGAAATTTTTGATAACTTTTATGCATAATTATATTGATAGGAAGAGAAATATTTGAAATTAACTATAATTTTAATGATTTTAAAAATATTTTTTAAGATGCGTGTTTTTTTTTCTAAAACTCCCTATATTTTGAAACAGAGGAAGTATTTATATAAATGTTAAATAAATAATTATCATATAGTTCTTTGATTCATTGAAAAGCTCACTTTTGACAGAAAGAAAAAACAAATAAATAAAGACATTAATTTTAAAATATTATAAAATTAAAGCTAAACAAAAGAAAAAATTAATATAGTTTTCAAAATACTAAAAAATAACAAAATTCTAATTATTATACTTTTTTATTCATATAAATAATTATCATATTCAAAATTACATAACTTTATTAAAATATATAAAAATACAAAAATTATATACAACTAGTGTATATATATTGTTTATAAGATATTTATATGATTATATTCTTGTTATTATATAAATTTAATTCAATATATATTATAAATATAGTACAATTTTTTTAATGTGTAACGTATATATGCTGTATATACGGTAGACTGTATTTTATAATACTAAATCCATTAAATATTTAAATCCATTAAAGTTTATTTTTTCAAAGATTCTTATTTTTAAATTATAGAATAGTAATAACATATATGTAGATATTGTCTTTATATTTTCATCAAATTATTCATTAATTTAATTTTCATCAAATTATTTTCATCAAGATTGACTAAGATTTGAAATGATTTAAATGTATTTTAGTTTAATAGGTATTCTGAAATACTATCTAAAATGGTGATATTTTGTTTACAATTGTTTTAGATAAATAAATACATTAAAATATATTCAAATCTAAATGTAATAAAATAAAATCACAATTGAATAAAACTTTTTTTTAATGTATTTAAAAATCAACAAATCTAATAACAATATATTTTATTGTATTTTTTTAAATACATAGTTAAATAACACATAATTTTATTTTATTTTTAAAATAAAATAAAATCTATTAAAATACAATATTCAATAACCCCACCTAAATTACTCAACATCATATATTTATTTTTTAGAAAAAAACTATAAAGGTAATAACAGATTTAAGAAACTCCCAAAAACAATTAGTCAATAAATTAAATGATTTGACTATAATTAACCAAAACTAGACACACAAAATTATCACAACAAAAAAAGTAAATAATCCCAAATTCTTTTTAATTATTTTTTCTTTATCAGAATTAACGAAGAAACCAATGTTTTAACCCAAAACGACATCTTTAATTATATTTTATATCTCAAAACGACAATTGAAGATATTTTCATATTAAGTATGTAATATAATATATATAATATATATAATATATTAAAAAAATGAAAAAATCAATGTGAAAGAGTCTGCATTAACAATGGCTTAAAGGGCAAAATTAAATGACGGCTTTGTTAAACTTAAACCCAGACGAAACCTTCGATCACCTTCGCTTCGCCTTCCTCCTTCTCACCTTTACATAGAGCCTTATCGTCTCCGTTACAGTTATTTTTCCGATCATCAATTTCATGAGTTTCTCCATCATCGTTACCGAGAGAGATATTATCATCTCTCAATGACTCTAAACCATTTATCAGAAGACGATTCCTCAAACAATTTCGATTCATCTATCTCCGACATATCTTTAATCGATCAAAACAAGCGAAAATTTGAAGATCGTGTATCTGATTGCGACGACGACGTTGATATGTTACAAGATGTGAAGAGACAAGAGTTTGAAGCTGATCATATGTCGTCATCAGCTCAATCGTCTAGGATTCAGTGGAGATCGGGAGAGAATTCTAACCCTAATCGATCTATTTCTTCGTCGGCAGAGTGTTCTTATGTTAGTGAGTCATCGAATCGTTCTGAGTCGACTCGTTTGCAATTATTTGTTAGGATGATGTCAGGTGGTAAAACGATTGTGATCCATGCCGATAAAAACGACACCGTTGAGAAGCTTCATCAGAGAATTGAGTTGAAAACGAAGATTCCGGTGATTGAACAAAGAGTTATCTACAAAGGTAAGCAACTACAGTATGAACAATCACTTAGCTATTACTCGATTGAGCAAGATGCTTCGCTTCAGCTTGTTGGTCGTATGCAAAGTACAGAGCATCCTATAGCTTGGCAGACCATTGATGATATTATGTATACAGTTTCTAGATTGTATAAGGGTGATGATCTTGCTTCTAACATCAGTGATAAGATTCATGCCTTTTTTCGTATGATTCCTACTGAAAACGAAGATTCGATTGGGAAATATATCAAGATCTTCTCAAGCTCTTCAGTTCCAGGTGCTCTAGTGATGCTCTATGCTTCTTCTAAAGAGGTTAACAAAGTATATGGTAAGAGTGCTATTAAGTTGTTCTTGAATAAGTGTATTACTTTGCCAAAGAATCAACAGAACTATTGTTTACCGACTGTGTTGGAGTTTACTAGATTGCTTAAGAGACTTTGCCCTGATCAGAAGCTATATGTGTCGTGCCGGAACACATTGGCTTCAATGCTGGAAACTTTTGATAATTCTAGAGGATTCCATGGTGGAGTTTTTACTTTTGGTTCAGAGATTTTCCCGTTCTTTTCCGAGTTAGCTGATCTTATAGTGAAAGGTTTAGATCAGAATACAGGGCCTAGTTTCACCGACGTTGAGAAATTTGCTTGCTTTTGGCATCCTTTGAAGAAAGCTATTGAATTCCAAATCACCTGCTCAATTCCCATTGCTTTACCGCTGCAAAATACTGCATTGGAAATGGAGATTGTACAAATCCATCGGTTGTTCGGAAACTTGTTGACTTCAATGGACAATTCTATGTGTAAGCTTGAGTTTTCATTAGCTGGAAAAGAATTTGGAGGAAGCATTGAAAGCTTGTCAGCATCGTGCCCTCAGTATCTTACTATTCTGAAGATTATCAATTCAATGGCTAACCTCTTTCAAGATGCTAAGGAACATGTAGCTGAAAAGTTAAGTCTCCGAAAAGTTGCATTTTGTACTCTTATTGTGAAATTTGCAAAAAGAGGCGACGACCACCAATGGATCTTTGACTACATAGAAGCTACAAACTTTGAAGCTAGGAGACATTTGGCGATGCTATTGTTTCCTGATGTGAAAGAAGAGTATGATGATATGCACGAAATGCTCATTGATCGATCCAATTTGTTATCAGAATCGTTTGAGTATATAGTAAACGCAACCCCTGAGGCATTACATAGTGGATTGTTCATGGAATTCAAGAATGAAGAAGCTACTGGTCCTGGTGTTCTAAGAGAATGGTTCTATCTTGTATGTCAAGAGATATTTAATCCGAAGAATACTCTCTTCCTTCGAACCGCTGATGATTTTAGAAGATTCTCTCCAAATCCAGGTAAGCTTTCTTGCTAGGTTATGTTACATTGTTCATTACTTCACTAATCCTAGCTACAAATGACTTCTTTAGACCTTTGCTTGACCTAGTTTTCTTTAGAATCCTGAGATCATTGTACTTCTTTACTCTTAAGTAATCATCATCTTATATGATGCTTATATGTTCAGCATCAAAGGTGGATCCATTGCATCCGGATTTCTTCGAGTTCACAGGTCGTGTAATTGCATTAGCTTTGATGCACAAAGTTCAAGTAGGCGTGCTTTTCGATCGAGTTTTCTTCTTACAATTAGCTGGATTGAAAATCTCTGTAGAAGATATCAAAGACACAGATCGAATCATGTACAATAGCTGCAAACAGATACTAGAAATGGATCCAGTGTTTTTCGATACAAATGGTGGTCTTGGTTTAACATTCGTCTTAGAAACCGAAGAGCTTGGAAAAAGAGATACAATAGAGCTATGTCCAGGTGGGAAATCTATAGCTGTTAGCAGCAAAAACAGGGAACAATATGTCGATCTTCTCATCGAACGACGATTCGCTACACCAATCTCCGAGCATGTTAAACAATTTTCGAGAGGTTTCACTGATATGCTTTCGGAATCTGTACCTCCAAGAGCCTTTTTCAAGAGAATATACCTTGAAGATCTCGACGGTATGCTTCGTGGAGGCGAAAACTCGATAAGTATAGATGATTGGAAAGCACATACAGAGTACAATGGATTCAAAGAAAATGATCGTCAAATCGACTGGTTCTGGAAGGTAAACTCATAAGAAATCTCAACTTTTTTTTAAATTCAATTCTCTTAAATACCACTAAATTTAGTTTTATTCTACAAAAAAACATTAAAATTAATTTAGAACAAAATTACCATTCAATTATTCAGTTGAATTATAAATTAGATTTTATTTTGGAGAAATTTGCATAAACCCTAAACAATAAACATTAAATTTAAACACTAGTTATTCAATCATAACTTTACATATTAAATTTTAATCCCTAAACCAAAACCTTAAACAATAAATAATATGCTCTAACCCTAATCCCTAAACCAAAATTCTAAATCCTAAATACTCAACTTTAACTTTAAATTAAAAATGTATTTTTTTATAAAAAGTGATATTCATATCTAATTAAAAAATTAATATAATTTTGTCTAATAAATTAGAATTAATGGTGTTAAAGAGATTTTTTTTTTAAATCTCTGAGTTTATTTTGAATCTTTAATCGTAGATTTTGAAGAAAATGACAGAGGAAGAACAGAGAAGTATACTGTTCTTTTGGACATCGAATAAGTTTGTACCAGTGGAAGGGTTTAGAGGATTATCATCAAAGCTTTATATATATAAACTATATGAAGCTAATGATCGTCTTCCATTGTCACATACTTGCTTTTATCGTCTTTGTTTACCCAAATACTCAACAATGTCTCTCATGGAACAAAGACTTCGTTACATTGCTCAAGATCATGTCAGCTCCAGTTTCGGTAAATGGTAAAATAATTTCATCTTTTTATAATCTATCTTTCTAGGCTTCGTAGATTGCTGTATAGATTTTGTTTGTGGTCAAGCTCTGTTTTATGACCAGGAGAAAAAGGTGAAAAACCTTTTTTTAACTTCTGTTTTTTTTTTGTTTTTAACTTGTGATAAATTAATGTTAAAAACTATTTGGGAGAAAAAAAAAAGAAAAAAAAAAGGTTTCGTTTTGACATTATTGATTTTTCTCATTGTTGTTGTTGGCTGTTTAGTATGAAGCAGGGCTTAACATTTGGATTCGGTTCGGGTTTTTTTGTTTTTAGATAACCAATTCTAGATAAATTAAAAAACAAATATAAACCTATTTAATTTGTTTTTTTTTTTAGATTTCAGTTCGGTTTGCAAAAAAAAATATCTGAAATAGATACTGATCTAAAAAAATCGAAAATCTCAGAATAACGGAAAAAAATCTGAAAAATCTAAAAATTCGATAAACAATAAAAACTGATTTTTTTTTATTCGGTTTTGGGTTTGGTTTTGGGTTTGGGTTTGGGTTTATGCCCACCCGAGGAGGCATTGTAAGTTTCAATTTGTAAATAGCTTAAGTAGGAGTTTGTATTTGTAATTAGTGTCTTTGTGTGTTTTATGTTAAGAAGAGGTTTCTCCGGATATCCAAAGATCATGGATCCGGATCCGGATCCGAGTTACCGAGTTATTGAAAAAAAGAGTCCATTATAGGCCTAAATCAAACTCTCTTAATACAAAAGAAACCATTATTATATTAAATTAATATTATTATTATGCCAAACTCATCTCCTTATATCTTACATTGTCTTGACTTCAACAGACTTCTCCTCCTCTTCAGCCAGAACTTGTGCCATAGGTTTAACATGTTTCTTCACCACAGCTGCCGAAGTTTCAACCGGTTTCTCCTCTTTAACGGAATCTATCTCCGGTTTTTCATTATCTTTCTCTACCTTTGGTATTTCTTCTTCAATCTCAACTTCAACTGCGGTGTCTGAGTCATTTGTATGAACTGTTTCCTTAGGCATCTCAGCAGTTCGCTCGGTTGTTCTTGTTGTTGTCTTCTCCTTTGTGTTTGGTACTATTTTCTCAACCTGCAATAAAAAATAAAATCGATTGATAGACTATTAATTCGAAAAATATAACGTAGAGATATGATCAAACTATGGTATATACATGTTTTGTTGTCGGAAAATACCCTAAGTTCCATTGGTTTCTACATTTTGTCACATATGTACTATATAGCCTTGGAAAAAAACAATTGAACTGAACTTATCAAACAGAATTGAATTAGAAAAAAAATCGAACTGAACCGAAATTTTTCCTTAAACCGAATGATAGAAAGTTTTCATTAAGTTCAGTTTTCGGTAAAATCGAACCGAGAAAACCGATATTTTTGTTTTGGTCTTTTCTTATTTTAGTTTTTTAGGTTTTTGATTTTAATGATTTATATGTTTATTTTTATCTTTTATCCTAAATCGAATCGAAATAAACTGATTTTTTTTTAAATAAACCGTAATTTTAACATTAAAAACGAACTGAGCCGAACTATAAGTTTTAAACCGTTCGGAACTTTTTTAAAAACCGAATATTGAAATATCAAAATTTTTGAACCGAACCGACCGAATGGAAAAGCCTTTATATTATACATCAACAATAACCAGATTGGTCACAAAAATTGACATGAAATTTAAACATATGTTTCTTTGAATTTGTTTTTTTGGAAATGAATTGTTTATGTTTATCAATGGATTTAAGACTATACATAAGGATTATTCATAAATAAATAAATAAATACCTCAATACTAGCCATTTGATGACTTTGAAGAAGAATATTATGAAGTGACAAAGGAAAATAATAAGTATTTGTAGAAAAAAAAAGTTGTGTGCGAGTTTAAGAAGAGAAAGAGGTGTATTTATAGATTTGATCTTCAAAAAGCGAAAACATAAAATGAAATTAAAAAAAAAATTGTTGAAGCATATTTGATTGTGCTTTATATGTCATATTTACAAGAACATCAATAATTGAAGTGTATAAACCAACTTATGATGCTTCAAAGTACCTTCAAGTTTCATACTATAATATTTAAAAATCTTTTTACTACAATGAATTATTCGATTCTTTTCTTGCTTACACTAGTTTAAGTATACTTTGTTTGAAGAGCAAGTTAAAGAGATCTAAATAATGTGTTTTAGCATCAAAAACATGTGTTTACTAATATATAAATAATCATAATAATTAGATTTTGTTATAGAAAAATTAGTATTAATAGTGTTAATGATATGATCCTAACTTAAATCAAAGACAAGACATGTTATAGCTTATGTGATGTGTTTTGTCTTTGGACTTTTTTGTAGAATGTACCTTATGTGTTTGTACCATCAAAACAAATCCTAGAAAGAGCATGTGGTGTTACAAGACATGTTATAGCTTGTTCTGTTACATCAAATGAAGGTAGCCTATTGAAATCTCAAATTCAGCATCTTAAAAATGCTACTCATTTAGACTTCTTAAATACTCCGACCGCCACCGTCCTTGAGATCCTAATGTCTTCTCTATGCCGTGGACGACCTCATGTTCTCTCTAGGCCCATTGAGCCTCACACTTGTCCGATTGTCAGTGCATTATTTTCTAAGGCTTTAAAACTTGTTTACTATCCCTAGAAATCACCACATGATATTGTTTTGCACATTGACCTCACCTATACAGTACTGACAATCACTTTTCGATAGATCATCCATCCTAGTACTACTCCAGCCCAAACACGCTTAATTGCATAGTTCTGAAGGAGTAGTTGACCGAAAAGATAAGTGCATTTTGGTGACATAAGTAGCCAAATCAAATATCATAAGTCTTTTCTCATGCACCACCATATCAGAACTTGGAATGTTACACTTTTTGTGGTGGGTTTGAATGATGGGTTTCTCTGTTTAATGGAGAAGCTTTGACTTAAGTTAGTTTAATACTTTAGCTTATGAAGAACCTGTGAATAATTTCTGTCTATTTTTATGATTTTAGTAACTTTTTTATTTTGTTTTATTTTGTCTTGTGTTTATGCAGATGCATATGTTAACAACAATATAATTTTATGAATTGAGTTTAGATTTAGTTTATTTGTTTTGGTATAGCTTTTAATATTTTGTTGAAAGTTGAAACATAATGGGAATATAGGGAGTCATGGAAGAGTAAGATTATGAATATGAGTTTCGGATTAGATTCGAATTTTTTGGATTCGGATATGAGAATTTAATATCTATTTCGATTTTATCATAATCAATTAAATAGTTATGTCATAATTTACTTAAGATTTGAAACTTAAGGTATATGTGATAACCTCATGATTTATTCCTCAAGCATGTGAATGTTAACATGAATAAACATTGGCATATACATGATGATATAAAAGATAAGTTTTCTTTCACTGGTTTTTCTGTCAATTTATTTGTCATTATTATGACTATTTGATTAGACACAAACCAGAAAGTTACAATGGTCATTTTTGTATTTTTGATTCAACATTTTCCGGCCAACATTGACTCCAATGTTAGTTGTATTTTTTTTAATAGTTAATTACATAAACCATTATCGAAATTAATCCATTCCTTGTAAGTTTTCTCACAAAAGTTACTATTCCTTTAAAAATAAAAATTTTGTTGTGGCATCATCAATCTGGGACAAACATATTTAGTCTCTTGGCGTTTGTTGGAGAATTCTCTTTAGTATTGTTTGATACTGTAATCAGTATTATATGAACATGGTCTGTTGCACACGACACCGTTTGTGGATTATATTGGCATGATGATGTAGTTCAACTTCAGATTTTTCTATCTAATGGCATCAGGGATTCAAGATTATGGTTATATAGATAAGTTTATGGTTTATTATATTTGCCTCGTTTCAACACGTAGGAATTTGTCTGGTGTTCACAGTAGTTCTACCAGTTAATTAGCCTCTATGGCAACAAATATCTTCGTACATAATTGTTGGATTGACTACGACGTTTTGTCATATGGTCAATACTTGGTGTGTTCGGTGGAAGACAATGTCATAAAAATTACCTTGAAGAAAAATGGGTAGATGCTCTCGTTGAATGTCATAGTTGGATGGAGTATATACGAATTTATTGTCATCGTTCCATATGTGGCTATTATATATTTGTCTATTTGTTGATGTAAACGTTGATGTAAAAATTATTGTTATCAATCTAAAGATGTTAAAAAAAAAAAAAAGATAAGTTTAAAATTGCAAGACTTGTATCTTCTTCTTTTTTATCATCATCATCATCAATTCATCATCATCCTTCAGTTTCAATAACATCCTCCACTTCAGATACATAATTATATCTATAAACAAAGTACAACATATCAAAGATAAAACATAAACAAAAATCTTGGTTTATACTTAACAAATAAAATATAATCCAGTTTATTAACATTTGCATATAAATGAATCCACAGTTTTAAACATTTTATACACAGTTTTTTTGTTGCTTGCAAAGGTAAACATCAAATGAACTATTTGATTTTTAACTTAGCAAAATATAATAAGAAAATAAATTGTTTTATAAGTTAAAAATAAATGAGTTGTTTTATCATGTAAATATTAAATAAAAACCCAAAAAAATATAGAGTTTAATCTCACTTGATTTTACGAGTAAGTTGGTATATCCCTGTGGCTGCCATAGCAACATTAACACTAAACAGGTTCCAATTTTTCTGTAAAACAAAAATTATAATCAACAAAAAAAACAAAGAACCCAAAAAATAAATAATCCAATAAAAAAAATCAAACTCAAAACGGTGTCGTACTAGTAGTATTAACTTACAGGAGTGATGACAGTACTGCAACGACACCAAATTATTCCAGTACATGTCACAGCTATATAAAATTTTAAGATCAAATAAAAATAAAAAAAGATTAGAGATATTATAACACCAAGAAAAATAAAAATAAAATATTAATTTACCAATTTGTTGAAGATATGAAATATTTTCAGGAGGTTTCTGAAAATCTGCAATATTAGCAATGCTTATTCCCCATTTAAATGTTGGAGCCCAATAATGAACTGATAAAAAATGAAGAACTGAAACTTATAAATATTATACCATAAATATTCATAAATGTTTTACAATAATAAAGTATAAGAACCAATAGAAGAAAAAAAAAGTAAATTAAATTGAAAGAGTAAAAATAATAGTGTGAACAGAACCCGAGTTGACTCACTTGTCTTGGGTCCTGCTGGGTGATTCCAGAGAGCTTTAAGCTTTGATGTCGTCATCTACTTTTAACTTGTAGATTCTCTTTTCTCACTCTTTGTTCAGTTTCCGACATAGAAATTAACGACAAGATGCTAACTCAAAACGGTGTCGTATTAGTAGTATTAATAAAAATATGATACTCAAGACGGTCTCGTATAGGTAGCATGGCCTTATTGATTTTTTTTTTTTTTNCAAGCCTTGTCTTCTTAGCGTAATCAAAATCAAGATTCCAAGATGATAAATTATCTATGATAATGAGCTTGGGCTAAGATCCGGCCCAACATCTTTGTTGACCTAAGATTCACCTTGAACATTCGGTTTAAACAGATTTATTCGATATTTGGATGATTTGAAATTTTTAAAATTGACCAAATAAACTGAACAAAAATCTTATATCGTATCGAATTCATAAATAAATTATTCAGATTAGTTGTATCAAATTTTGTAAAAAATAAAGAAAAAAATCTTACAAAATTCTAATTTTAAATCAATTAAACTCAAAATTTTTACTATAACTCGATTTGTTATTTTGTTTGGAATTCGATAAAACTGGAATACAATAAGACATTGATCCTCATTGGTCTGCAAGCCAACTCAGAGGAAAGACAAATACTGAATCTAAAAAAAACTCACCAAACAATCCGAATTTCAAAAATGATTTCAATTCAAATCGGATTTATTCAGATCGGTATTTAAAAGTCTGAATAATCTGATCCGAATGACTAGGGTTACCTGAGATAAAAAAAAAATATTTGGTTCTCTTAAATACAAAACTTTAGGCCTCAAAATAGTAAAAAAAAAACATTACCCCTAAAATAGAGAAATGTTTTTTACCTCTTTGCCATCACTATTAGACCGGACTTGCTTGGCCTTCAAAACATAAACATACCTTTAATGTCATTTCTTTGTGAATTTAAAAATGAATCCAAATTTTATTCCTTCTGTTCTACATATATTAATTTCTAGTTTTTGTTTGTTTTATTTTTATCGATAAACCGTAAATTTTCAGAAATAATGATTGAAAATAATTACATTTACTTTACAGCTATTGGTTCGTAACAAATTACTGACGAGAACAAATTATATATCTAAAATCTAATCATTATTTTTTATTTGTGTACAACTGTCAAAACATCAATATTTTAGGAACAGATAAAATATTATTTAAGTTGAAAAGTGTGGAAATTTTATACAATCATACACTACTCACAAAACCATTTCATATTAAAACAAAGAAATATATAACTTAAAATAAAAGATTTGGTATTCAAACAAAATCAAGCCTTGACATGATAATATGTTGGGAAATGAATTTGCAAGATCACAATAGAGATAGACTTTTAAATTAAGAATAAATCTTCATCTTAATCATTTTTCGCAAGAACAGGATCGGTTTCAGATAATCATGCCTGTAAACCAAACCAAAAAACCACTAAATTTCAAAATAGAGACAAGCATCAATGGTGAAGTTTGAGACCATGGTGTAAAGTCACAATTTTTGGGATAGCAAACAATGTTTTACATAAAAAAATTAAAAATAGCTATTTAATATATTTAAGTCACTTCAGTCTTCAATAGTTATGGAATATTTTTGAAAAATATATGAAAACAAACAAAATCATGTTTGGCTAATTTGCTAAAAAAATGGATAGTATTATATGGAATGAGAGTTGATTTTGATTTGAAGAATCCGTACAATTAGTGTCAAAGTTAAAGTCAACTCCTATTCCATATAACACGATCCAAATCGGACCAACTATAAATAGATTCGATTAATATATTAGATATTTATTTACTAATTCTTCGATGTGGGACATTGGTTGATATCTAAACAATAACCAAAGTACCAAACTATGTTCACTAGAATAAAAAAATGTCCTGTAACACATATTTATTTATTTATTTTTTATTTTCAATAGAACGAAACAAAACAAAATAACCCAAATAAACAGTTATTTTTATCTTAAAATTGAATTGAATTTAAAATAAAAATCGATCTGAAATTTGTTTATATCCAAAAATGAACTAAACCAAAAA